>JABLUY010000015.1:0-240130 GCA_013306675.1 Thraustochytrium sp. TN22 | reverse complement strand
ATCTGCTCTGCTCTGCTCTGCTCTGCTCTGCTCTGCTCTGCTCTGCTCTGCTCTGCTCTGCTCTGCTCTGCTCTGCTCTGCTCTGCTCTGCTCTGCTCTGCTCTGCTCTGCTCCGCTCCGCTCCGCTCCGCCGCTGCACCACACAGATGAGCTCAGCTAGGCTCAGCTCTGCAAACCTTTCTGCAACGCTCTGCGATGGTCCGATTCTCTACCGCAGCCAGAGCACGACGACTGTGACATTGTCGGCAGTTCCCCGACGCAGGGACTCCTCAACCAGGTACTTGGCAATCTTGGCCTTGCGCGTATCGAGCACGGCGCGCACCATGTCGGTGTCGCCAGAGTACTGGCGCATCCACTTGGTGAGGGAGCGCGAGGGCCGGCGCGTCTTCTTCTCACCCTGGCCAAGTGCGCCGACTGAGCCTGTCATGACCTGAAGGACGAATTTAACCGCCTCCTGGCTGGTCATGACGTCCCAGAGGCCGTCAGAGGCGAGGATGATGAACTTATCGGCTTCGTGGTCCCGCTCGAAGCGTTCAATGGTAGGCTCATCCGAGACAAATGGCGTCTCAAGACGGTCGCCAAAGGCTCGGGAGACGGCCAGGTTGCCGTTGATCCGATATGCGCCCATTCCCTGCACGGGCTGGCGGTCAGGGCCGAGGTAGCCAAACCAGCGCACAGTGCCGCCGAGCGCCTCGATGCGCGCCTTCTCGTCGGTGGAGTTGGGCTTGTGGTCCTCCGTGATGTCAATGGCCTCGCCGTCGCGGCACAGAACGGCGCGCGAGTCGCCAAGGTTGGCTGTCCACATCTCGTCGTGATCTAGAAGGACGGTGACGGCCGTGGAGCCCTGCATGTCGAACTTGGGGTTGCCCAGCACTTGCTCTGAGACCTCATGGAAGGACTTGCGCAAGGCGGTCTCGGGCGTTGCATCCGGCTCGCGCTCGTTCGCAAGTAGCCTGTCGAAGAGGTGCTTGCGCGCAAACTTGGCCACCTTGGCGCCGCCGTGCCCGTCAAAGACTCCGAAGAAGCGCTCGTCCGGCGAGATAAAGTATTCGTCCTCCATCCCGCTACGCGGTCCGCGCGTTGCGTACACGGACACCGACTTGCAAAGCGGCGCGTCGGCATCCATGCGACTCTCCGGGCCTGCGCTGCTCGCGCTCGAGTACACCGTGGTCGCCACCGCGCCGCCCGCCGCCGCCGCCAGGGCCCAGCGCGGCGCGAAAGGACCTAGCGACCGTCGCAGGCCCACGGCGCGCCTCATTTCCTTCGCCCGGCGCTCGCTGCCCCCGCCCCAGCAGCCGACCCTGCTGCCGCTGTCGTTGGCCCGCTGCCGCAGTCCACCCGCCCCCTCGCCCGCCCGCCCGGCCCGCCCGCGCGCGCGCGCGCCCGCCGGCCGCCGCACTCGCGCCCGGATGTCAGGCTGCTTGCGAGCTTTGCCTGCCCTGCCGGCTTGGATCTCGGCCGCTTGGCTTTGGTTTTGGCGTGGCGCGACGAACCTGACCGTCCGCGTCCTCGCTGCCAGCGGCGCCACAGTGCAGGCAGTGGTCGTCTCGTAGTACTCGTAACAAGCGCCGGAGTCATCTGCCGGACCGTGACGGGCCAGGGTGAGGGCCGTCCTGAGTCTGGCAGTGAGCCTGGCACTAAGTTACTGGCACTGGTCCGTGACTCTGACAGGCTGTGGCCAATCTCAAGGCCAGCACCTGCAGGGCAGTACTGGGCAAGATGTTCAAAAGCCACATTCTCGAAAAGTATCGCTCATGTGCAACAATCACGTCTTGGCTTCGCAGGAGGCGCGGTCGTCCTCATGAAGTACCTCAAAGCGCGATTCGGAGTCCTCCAGCTGACGGCGCTTGGAACGCATGATGTCCACGAAGCACTCAAAGTCGGCGCAACTGAGCACGAGCTCGACGACCAATTGTGCGAGCTCGCTCTTGTCGGTGGCCTTGCGAACGCGACTGTAAAACTCGCTTTCGGTGATGCCCTGTTCCTTACGAAAGGTCTGCAGGTGGCCCTCCATGATCGTCTCGTACCGCTTGTGAATCTTGGTGTACACGAGCTTATTCTCGCTGTCGTCATCAAACTCCGCGCAGTAGTCCGAAAAAAAGGTGTTGATGTCTTCGGAAAGCGCTTGACCCCAGAACTCCACTAGCTTGGCCACAATGAGGTCATCGCCGAAGATGCTGGTCGCCTTGGTCAGCTGCGTCTCCTCGTCTGCTGGCGTGGCGTCCATGCCATCCGCGAACTTAGACTCGACGCCGTCATCATCCCTGTCGCCGCGCTTCGACTCGCTCAACTCGAGCGGTTCGCCCTCGTCTGCGAACTTGCTCTCACAGCCGGGCTTGGACGAGCTCCCGCGCCGCACCTCGGAGGGCTCCGCAAACTTTGACTCCATGACGCTGAAAGACCTGGCGGCAAGATGCGCTCCGGCGTGAGGTCGCTGGCGCAGATGCCTGCGACGTCTGCGCTTGCTGGGTTGCTCGCTGAGTTGGCTTGCTGCGCGCCCGGGCACGAGCAAGCAAGCTTGAGCTATCCAGCTGGCTAGTTTGGCTCTGCCCAGGCCTGGATGCAAGCCTGCACTTCAGCCAGACGTACCAGGGTCCACATGGGCTCGCCTTCGGGTGCGGGTGCAACTTGACGCGCGACTTGACCGAGTGGATTCCTTCTCGCGGCGCGGGGTCCATCCGCAGACCACCCTGGCCACTGCAGTGCACGGGCCCCGGGCGGGCCAGTCACGGCGTCACGGTCACGATCATGGGGCGGGACTCGGGAGGGAGGAAGGAGGGGGTGTGCGCCACCCGCGGCGGCGCGGCGCGGCGGTGCCAGTGCGCAAAGCCCCGCCCACCAAGATGGCCACTGTGGCACTGTCAGCCTCAGCCTGGCCCACTGGCAGCACAGACCGCAGCCAACCTCACTGTCACCATCTGACAGACACACGTAAGTTAAGTCTTAGTACCTAAGTTAGTAGCTCTAGCTAGTAGCTAGCTAGACACAGCATGATCCGAAAGTTCGAAAAGTTCGGAGAACGTCAGCGTGCACGATGTTACCCAACGGATACTGCCAGCGGTCGAATCGACACCGTCATTGGCAGGTCCGGGAGCCGCACACGCCGCGTCACGTTGACGGCGCCGATTGCGAGTACATCCACACCGCCAGACAGATAGATAGATAGACTGGCGTGACGCAGCGCACAGGCGCGCGCGTGCGTCAAAGTGCGTCTGCGTGACGATTCCGCTGGCTAGCTACTAGCGAGCTGGCGGAAGCTGGCGTGCCGGCATGGAGCTGCGCGGTGCGGCAAGGGGCCACGTGCAACAAGAATTTTTGAGCGACCTGGAAAGCTCGCGCGAGTCCGCACGCCAATCCCTGTCCACGTCGCGGTTCTCCCGGTACACCAGCTCGCGGAGCGAGGCCAAGGACCCGATTGGCTTGGGCCGTGGCATGTACGATGGAGCGGACGGCGGCGGCCACGACGACTCACGCTTGCGCCGCAGATCTGCACCGCCACAGCATCGAGACGACTCGTACGAGCATGCCTACTACGGGGAGCGCCAGCGAGGACGACACCTTTCGCAAGAAGCGTATGCCCACCAGCGTAACGTGCTCGGGCAAGGGCCGAGTGGACACCTCTCGCCACAGCCCCGCCGGCGTGAGCAAGCGGCGCAGGCGCAGGCGCAGACGTACGGCCTCCAAGAGCGCCATCAGCAGTGTGAGCGGCAGTCCGTTCAAGTGGCGCGGCGCGGCTCGCCTGGGTCGGCCAAGTGCTCCGCGTCATTTGGTCCGCTCGAGGAGTACGCTGCAAGCGGGCTGGCCCGCACGTCGAGTCAAGGGGACAATGATTCTGTGCCGCGGTTGGATCTGATTCGCGCGCGGCGCGCGCAGCGGTCTTCCTCGGTGGAATCCCGCTCACCCCGTAGCTCCGCCCAGCAATACTGTGATGGTACTCCTCCGTCACAAGCAAGCGGACGTCCCTATCGCCACAGGTCAAATGAGTGGGCTGGTGCAGAGGACGCCAAGGGCAGCACTGGCAGGCGCATGCGTGTGGTGGCTCCGCCATCGTCGTCGTGGGACTACGAGCACAAGTATGCAGACTCGGAGGACTTGAGCGCAAGGGTCGCGCAGCTCTCGGATGCTAAAGGCGGCAGGTCAGGCCATGAGGAGAAACGGGGGCGCCGCGCCATCGCCCAAACGGCGGCGTCGGGCCAGGGCTTGCCAGGCGGTCGCTGCGACCGCTGCGATAGCTGTGAGCACGTAACGGAGGCCTGCCCTCATTTTGGCAAGCAACGCGACAAGCATCCGGACGCGCAGCGGCGCAAAGCTGGACACTTGGGAGGCGATGGCGGCGGCAAGGTGGTCTACCTGCAGAAGGCGCGCGTCGTGACCATGCCCGGAGATGGGAACTGTCTCTTCCACTCGCTCTCGTATGGACTGGGCCGCGCGGTGAGCGCCACGCAGCTGCGCAGGCAGATCGCGGAGTTCATTGGGCGCAACCCGCGCCTGGAGATCGCAGAAACGCCGCTGGAGGACTGGATCCGCTGGGACAGCAAGCTGTCTGTGGCGCAGTATGCAAGGCGCATGGCTGTGACGGGTTGGGGCGGTGGCATTGAGTGTGCAGCCTGCTCTCGCCTCATGGGCGTGAACGTGCACATTTACGAACGCGAGCGGACCCGCTTTGGGCGAACCAAGTACACCACGGCATCTTCTGGCTACAAGCGCATCTCGTGCTTCGACCTGCCCGGCGCTGCGGCGGCCCGGGCACGCACGATTAATGTGCTCTACTGTGGCGGCGTGCATTACAATGCTCTGGACCTGTGACGATAAATTTTGTTCTTCTTTGTTGTGTGCTGCCAGCTGCTTAGTACTACTGTTCGTCGCCCGGGATGGGCCGGGCACTGCAGTGCACCTGCGCGGCTGCCGGGACGGCCGGCGAGCGGCGGCTTTGCGCAAAGATCCGGGACTCGGAAGCCGAGATGCCTGTCAGACAGTGCAGGGAAGACGCTTCACATAAAGGGGGTTGTACCCAGACTCCCTCCTCACCTCACTGTCAGTAATAAAGGTAACTTACGGCCCGGCGGTCGGCGCACGCCGTCGCCGGCGGCGGCGCACGCCGCACGGCCGCGGCCGGGCGCAGAGCAGCGCGGCAGACCCCAATCTCTCTGCGCTGACAGTGATTCTGCTGCCGCGCAGGAGGCGGCTTGCGTCGGCAGGCACGCCCGGCGACAGGCGAACAAACAGCCTGCGGCGGCCTTGCGCAGCATGGCGGCGCAGAGGCCCACGGTGCAAGTGCTGGGCGGGCCGGCGTCGCAGCCAACGCGGGCGGTGCTGTGGATCTGCAGGCTGGCCGGCGTGGACACGGACTTCAAAAAGGTGAATGTGGGCGCCGGGGAGAACCAGACGGCCGAGTTCTTGCGGCTCAACCCGAACGCCAAGTACCCGGTCCTCGTGCATGGTGATTTTGCCGTGCATGAGAGCCATGCCATCATGCGCTATGTGGCGTGCAAGTGGGCCAGCGCCGCGACGCTTGAAAGCTTGTACCCGGCCAGCCTCGAGGAACGCGCTTCCGTGGACAGCTGGCTCGACTGGAAGCACACCAACATCCGTGCCGGCGCTGCAGGGCTCATCCGACGACGCTTCATGGCCAAGATCAACGCGGCCGCCCTGCCCAATCATAGCATGCGCTTCGACCTGGAGGAGATCCCTGAGGCTCGCGAAGAGCGCATCTTGTCGCAGTCGCTCGAGATCATGAACGATCAGCTGGGCCGCACGCAGTTTATCGCCGGGGATCACGGTCCGACTTTGGCCGATATTGCGCTCTTCACCGAGGTGGAGCAGCTCAAGGTGCTGCTCGACGCGCCCTTTTGCCCGACCACGTACGAGACCACCTACCCCAACATCTACCGCTGGCTGGCCTCTTTGCGCGACCTTGACGGCTACGCGGAGACCCAGGAGGTTCTCGATAGCCTCGTTGAGGTTGCCAAGAAGCGCGCCAGCAACTCTGATTGACGGAAGCCTGGTAAAAATAATTTGCCGAGGATCTTTTGGGGGTCGATCCACTGCAAATCGTGCAGTGGCCGCTGGCTGCTCCCGGCCCCGGGTCGTCGCAAAAGCCGCGAGGGAGAGGGTCGGCCGGACCGACGTCGTCCTGGCCTGGCCGGTCTGATCATGACGATTCACTCTCGAACGGGGCCAAACCAAAAAGGCGTGGCGGAGCGGTGCAGGCGGAGGCGCAAGTGCAGGCGCAGGCGCAGGCGCAGGCGCAGGCGCAAGCGCAAGCGCAGGCGCAGGCGCAGGCGCAGGCGCCGGCGCAGAGGCAGAGGATGGCGAGCCTGAAGGTGTTCGGCGCTGGGCTGTCCCAGCCTACGCGCGCGGTGCTGTGGACGTGCAGGCTGGCGGGCGTCAAGGTGGACTTCAGGCCGCTAGACACGAGCGCAGGCGACCACGTGTCGCCAGACTTCTTACGCCTAAATCCGAACGGCAAGTTCCCGGTGCTCGTGGAGAACGACAGCTTCGCGGTGGCGGAGAGCCACGCCATCATGCGGTATGTGCTGACCAGGTTTGGCAGCACGGACGTGCAGGAGCAGCTGTATCCGTCGGACCTGCAGCAGCGGGCGCTTGTGGACGCGTGGCTGGACTGGAAGCATACCAACGTGCGCGTGGGTGCTTGCGGAGTCATTCGGCGACACGTGCTGGCCAAGATTATGCGCGACCCATCGAAGCACAGCATGCGGTACGACCTGGTGGAAATCCCTGCCGAGCGCGAGGAGCGCATCTTGCGCTCGTCGCTGGCTGTCATGGACGACCAACTAGGCCGCACGCGCTTCATCGCGGGCGACGAGGGCCCAACGCTGGCCGACGTGGCCCTCTTCACCGAGGTCGACCAGCTGCACATCATGGTGAACGGGCCGTTCGAGCCTACCAGGTTTGCCAGCACGTATCCGCAGGTGCGCCGCTGGATGCAAGCGATGAGTGCGACGCCGGGCTGCGCGGAGACGCGCGGTTCTCTGGAGAAGGGCATTGAGCTCGCCAGGAAGGTGAGGATGTCGTCCGTTGAGCCGAGCTCCAAGCTCTGACGTTGAGGTCACACTCAGTGCCGAGGTTTCTCACATGCCGGGTTCGGGCTCTCTTATTGAAAGGACTGAGTTAGGTGAGCTTCGAGAAAGCTTCCCCGGGCCCCTCGAGGTGCCTCTTTCGTTTCTGGATGCTTGCTTGCCAAGGCTTGGGCTTTGCCTGTGAGCTCTCTTCTTCTTCTCATCACAGAGCAAGAAAGGAAGGCGAGAATCTCACTGTCAGCGAGCCGCAGCGCATGTACTGTCTTGAAAAATCGTCCATGTCCTCCCTCCTGGCTGCCACTGGTGCGCCCCGCGCACCACCGCACTTGCTCGTTGGCTGTCCGAGTCACAGTCGCACTTCGTGATGAAGAAGAAGACGACCAAGAGCACGAAGAAACGCCGCGGAGGGCTCAACGCCTCGGCAGGCGAGCGGGCGCGAGCGAAGCAGCTGACACAGGCGCGCACGGGTGCGCGACGCGCGCTCCTACTACTGGGCTTTGCGCTGCTGCTGACGCTGTTGCTTTGGCGGGTAGGCGCTGGTGGCGCGATGAGCGGCAGCGTGCAGGCCGACTCGGCCCGGACGGCAGCACGCCTGAGGGCCGCTGAGCCAGGCCGTCTGCGTGAAGCACGCCAGGCCGGCACAGAGCCCGCGCTCCTCCAGGTGGACTTTGAATGCTTTGGCAAGGTGCAGAAGGTGTCGATGCGCAAGTACACGAAGCTCAAAGCAGACGAGTTGGGCGTCGCAGGACACATTGAGAACACGGAGCGCAAGACAGTGCGAGGCACCTTGATCGGGACCGAGTCAGCGCTTCGCGCCATGCAGCAGTGGCTGCGCGCCGAAGGTTCTCCCAAAGCACGCATCGATCGTGCCACCTTTTCCGAGCCGCGCGAGGCCACTGCACGCGGCGACGGCTTCTCGGTCAACAAGATCCTCCTTGCTAACGGAAAGCAATGGGCTTGATGAGCCTTCAGAGGAGCGCCACTTCGAGGAAGCTTCTCTAGCTAGCAAGCTGGCTGGCTGGCTGGCTTGAGCTCAAACGAGCTCAAGGTATTTACATGTTTTAAAACTCTGCGCTCGCCGCCCCTGGCGCCGCGCATGCCCTCCGCCACGAAGGAGTTGGACGCTTGCGACGCGAATCACCCGACTCAACGGGAGCCAGCTTTCGCACGCACACGCACAACGTGACAGAATGTTGGGACGCGTGTGTTCGAAAAGCCACACTGGCTCGGTCGTGCCTCATCAGGCTGGCTGGCTGCCACAAAAGTCGCCACGTCGACGAAGCGCACGGAAATGAAGTTGCTCGTGTACGCGATGACACGTGTGTGAGTAGCGTGACAAAGCTGCGTTTCACATGAAGCGAGTTTGCCTGCCAGTGGTTCCTTGCTTGCTTGCTCAATCAAAATTCTTGGGCTTTGCTTCACCTCTCGCCCAGTCAGTGCACGGCGGCACCCGGCCAGCTGAGCCCGCGATGCCGCAGGCGCACGACTACAAGTGCAGGCTCGTTCGTGAAAACGCTAAAAACGAGCGAGGAAGCGATGAGACAATTTGATGAGACCGTGACAGAGAGAAGCTCACGGCCCCGGGCCCTGGCAAATAGGCCGCAGCGGGCAACGGCCGCAACATCCAAAATGTCTGCATGTCTCAGGCTCATCAGACCCTGGCTCCAGGATCCAAAATCCGATCGATCAATTGATCGATCGATCGATCGATCAATCACTCGCGAGAGACGCGACGGCGGGGTGCGCTGCACGAGCGGCGGCGCGAGCAGCGGCGCGAGTAGCAGCACGCGCGCGGCACCGCGCGCGTAAGGGGCAGCAACCTAGCTCGCTTGCCCTAGCCGACGGAAAAGATGCGGGGAGCGGCGACGGCGGCGGTTCTCGTCACGGCAGTGGCCGTGACCCTGCCGGTTAGCCACGGCGCGGACGACGGCCTAGCCAGGACGCCGCCGATGGGATGGCGGTCGTGGAACGCGTACGGAGGGGACGTGACGCAGGCCATCATAGTCCAGGCCGCGTGGGAGATGTCACGAAAGCGCGACCCGCAGGGCTGGCCTGTCAAGGACGGCGTCCAAGACGGGGTGTCGCTGCTGGACCTTGGCTACAACGACGTGGGCCTGGACGATAACTACCAGCTGTGCGGTGCGGGCTTAATGAAGAGCTTCCACAGCGAGAACGGCTACCCGATCATCAAGGTGGAGGCATTCCCAGACCTGAAGAAGATGACGGCAGAGATCCAGGCGTATGGTCTCAAGGCAGGATGGTACGCGAACAATTGCATCTGCAGAGAGACGCAAAATCTGTGGTCTGGGGACGCGCACTACAAGGGCGACGTGCAGGCGCACTTTGACTTCGGCTTCAACTCGACCAAGCTGGACGGCTGCGGGATCTTCCGCGACATGAACATGTTTTACAAGCTCTTCAACGCGCCAGGCCACCAAGGCACGATCATGATTGAGAACTGCCACTGGGGCGAGACGGTGCCGACGCTGGAGAGCTGCCCGTACCACATGTTCCGCACGAGTGGCGACATCTACGGGAAATGGGACAGCGTCTTCCTCAACCTGCAGTCGATGCTGCCCTACCTGGGCCCACAGCCGCTCTCGCGCCCGGGCTGCTGGGCGTACCCGGACATGCTCGAGGTGGGCAATCTCGCCAACGCGGACGAGGACTGGGCGCACTTTGCAGCTTGGGCGGTGACCAGCGCGCCGCTCATTCTCGGGCACCGCATCACAGATCCAGTCGTCACGGCGCGCATCTGGCCCATCATCTCCAACAAGCTCGCCATCTCCATCAATCAGGCCTGGGCCGGCCACCCGGGCTTCTTGGCGGACACGACGGCCGCCGACGGCGCCGTCCAGGTGTGGGCCAAGCCCTTGCCGGACCAGAACGTGGCGGTCCTCTTCATTAGCAACAAGGATGTCGGCGTCCAGGAGACCGTACGCGTGTCACTCACCAAACTCCGGATTGCCGCCGACGCGGCCGTTCTCAAGGTCGTCGATGTGTGGTCTGGCAAGGACGTCCTGGCCACGGTCCTCAGGCGCGCGAATGCCGACGCTGACGGTGAGGCGATGCTAGAGGCCAGCGTTGCCGGCCACGCTTGCGTCTTCCTCAAGGTCTCCTATCACGTGAACTCCTCCACATTGACTGTGAGCGAGGCGTGAGCGCGAGTAGTCCAGCTAGCTAGCTAGCTAGCTACACTGTCAGCGAGCCCAAGGGCCTTATCCTTTGCTGGTAGGGTACACTGGCAGGCTCCGAGTCATACTGGCAGGCTCCGTGTCATACCCGCCAGGCCGGCCACAGTACCACCGTAGGTAGATCTATCGTGAATTCAAGTTTTGTTTTGCAATGGTTGCTGCTACATCGCTGTATTGACCGTGGCGTGGCGGTGAATGATCGTTTCAGATCAAGAGTTTTTCCCCCTCTCTTCGGCATCTCAGGCGTGAAGCTCTCGCATCCACCAGCGCGCAGTGCAGCGGCTCGCAATCGGAGAAGCGTCCGTTATCTGCTCGCCACCCGTATCGGAATCTTCCGAGGACGAGAGCCTCCAGTGGGAGTCACTCCGGACACATGGATTTAGTCTCCTCACTGCACAAAGATTTACCCTGCGCCTCTCCCTCTGCGCGTGAGCTTCGCCGTGAGACCGCCCTCCAGTTCCACTGGCCGATTCATATGCGATCACCATGTTGGCTGGCGCAGTGGAGCGAGGGGACGTTGTGTCCAGAACGTCGCGTAAATTGGCGGCTTGGGGGACGTGGCACAAGCGCGCAAGGGCGTAGTGGGAGGGGGGCAGAGGCGCGGTCCAGAAGGGCCTGCTGCTGCTTTCTCTGGATCATCCATCAAACTCCTAATCAATCCAAGCCTAGGCAGCACTCCTCTTCGCGCGACCAGGTATGTGACTCCGCGCGGCGCGAGCGGCGCGCGGCGAGCGGTGAGCGGCGAGCGAGCGCGCAAGCAAGCGCCGGCGGCTGCGAGCGCGAAGCTCGCGCGAAGCTCCAGCTGCCTGCCTGCCTGCCTGCCTGTCTGCCCGTGTCTGCCTGCGCGCTCCACTGCTCTGTGCTCTGCGCCGGCCGGTGCCGCCTCCGCCTCACGGTCTGAATGCCCACCGCCGCGCGCGAAGCCTGGCGGCTGGCGGCAGAGGTCGCACGCGGGGGGGGGGGGGGCGGGGGCGAGCGGCGGGAGCGCGAGGCAGACGCACGGCAGGCGCACGGCAGGTACGAGGCGTCGCTGTGGCATCGTGCAGACTCGTCTCCGCCTCAGGAGAAGCGCCCGCCGGGCGCTGCCGCTGCCGCTGCCGCTGCCGCCAGCTGGCCGCTACGAGAAAAAGAAGAGTCGGAAAAGGACTAACGCTGAGAGCACGAGCAGGAACCCAGAAAAAGCAAGATGGCCCCGAGCAAGTTCCGTGACGTGGGCGGCGCCGCGAGCGACCTCATCAACAATGACTACTGCTTCGACCGCAAGTTCAAGCTGAAGACCAAGTCCGTGAACGGCCTGGTCCTGACGACCGAGGGCACCCTCAAGCCGAAGAACGTGGCCGGCAAGCTGTCCGCCACCTTCAGCCCCTTCGATGGCATCACCATGAAGAAGGTGTGCGTGACCACGGAGGGCCGCTTCCAGACCGAGGCCTCCCTGGACAACGCGCTGGAGGGCGTGACCTTCACGGTCAAGGCCGAGGACGGCGCCAACAAGCCGCCCGCTGGCGAGCTGTGCGTCGACTACAAGTCGGCCAACGCCACCGTCAACACTAGCGTTGACGTGTGCGACGCCAACGGCCCGACCCTGTACGGCGCCTCGACCCTCGCGTACGAGAACTTCCTTATCGGTGGCGAGGTCAAGTACAACACCGCGTTCGACTCGACGGATGGGTCCCCGTCGGTCGTCGACTACAACGCCGCTCTCGCCTACCACGGCGGCGACTTCGTGGCGGCGCTCACCACCAAGAAGAAGCTCTCGGACATCACCTTCAACCTCCACCAGCGCTACTCCAAGGACGTCGAGCTCGCCACCACCTACAACCACTCCTCCAAGCTCCTCACCGTCGGTGGCATCTACAAGCTCGACCAGGCCACCCTCCTCCAGGGCAAGCTCAACTCCAAGGGCATTGTCTCGGCCAACGCCATCCAGAAGGTGTCTCCGGCCGTCAAGCTCATCACCTCCGTTGAGGTCGACGCCAAGAACTTCGCCGGCGACTCGCACAAGTTCGGCCTCCAGCTCATCCTCGGCTAAGAAGTTTAGCGCGTGCCTGCCGCCTGCGGCTGCCTCGCACTCTTTTATCTTTTATCGAGCGTCATCTGCTGCTGCTGCTGCTGCATCGTATGCCTTGCCTCTTCTCTATGCTTCCACACTGCTGCTGCTGCAGCTTTGCTTCGACACTGGTCCTCTTCTGACTTGCCATTCGGTTCGGCCAGCAGTCTTTGTTTGCCTGGAGGGCAAAGGCTGCTTGCTGCTGGCCGCGGTGAGCTTCGCTTCCTGGCGAGGTCGCCGAGGATCCGAGAGCGGCCGGGCAGACCAGACTGTCTACGCAGCTGTAGAAAGCGGCGGCGGCCAGCAAGCGGCGGCGACGGCCACGGCGACGGCCACGGCCACGGCCACGGCGACGGCAACGGCCACCGAGGCGCGGCGACGAGGCGTAGGGGCCGGTCCAGGGAAGAAAGAGGTCGAGGCACGGCAAAGGGGCGAGGCAGGGCAGCAAGGAGGCATGTCGCGGCTGCTGGGCGGGCGCACGGCGCGGCAAGCCTTTGTGCTGCTGGGCAAGGGCGTTGCGGGCGCCACGGTGGCGACTGCAGGGCTTTGTTCCGTGGTCGGCGCCTACGGTGCCTACTCCATCAACCAGTCGCGGCAGCGCTGGTTCACGGACAACTTCGTGCTGACGCCCGAGACGATGCGGCTCCCGTTCAAAAGGGTCCAGTTGGAAACGGAGGATGGCGTGGAGCTGGATGCCTGGTTCATCGAGCAGACTGTGCGCGGCAAGGCAAGCTCCAAGCTGGTGCTTTGCTGCAATCCGTACAACCAGGACAAGTCATCGCTGCTGGGCGTGGCGCGCGGGCTGTGGGACTCGGGTTACTCCGTGCTGCTCTTCGACTTCCGCAGCCACGCGCACAAGGAGACCAAGCAGACCATTGGGTACCTGGAGAAGCGCGATGGCGACGCTGCGCTGGACTGGCTGTGCGCCAACAAGCCGGAGGGCGGCCGCATCGGGCTCGTCGGCGCGTCCATGGGCGGCGCCGTGGCGCTCATGCTGGCGGCAGAGCAACGCCCAGAGGTGATTGGCTGCGCCACGGACTGCGCATTCTCCTGCCTACGTGACGTCGTAGGCACGCGCCTGGACCGCATGTTCCCAACGACGCGCCTCTTCGGGATGGACTCGGTCCTGCCGCTGCACGTGCTCTTCCTGGAATCTATTTGCCTCATGACGAAGATCTTTTACGGGTATGATCCGGCGCAGGTCGGCCCGCGACCCGTGCTGGACCGGATCCAGGTGCCGCTGCTCGTCGTGCACAGTGAGAAGGACAGCGTTGTGCCTCTCACGCACGGCTTCGAGGTGCACTCGCTCTCGGGGTCGCAGGAGAAACAGTTCTTCATTGTCAAAAACGCTGAGCACATTGAGTCGTTCTTCCTGGACGAGAAGGAGTACACGCGCCGCATTGTGGGCTTCTTTGATGGCGTCTTCGCAGGTGACGAGCCACGCTCAGGCCCCCTCTTTGTCGCCGGCCACGACGCCGCGAAGGATCTCTCTGCCAAGGTGCGGTCCAAGGCCCTAACGGGCGCCAACAAGGGTCAGCCGCAAGCACCACCTGAATCGGAACTCGTCGAAAGCAAGGTCAGGAGCTGAGTTTGCATGCAAGCCGAAAAGACGGGTAGTCGAGCACGCACGCAGGCAGGCAGGCACGCAGGCAAGCAACCAAGCTACAGTGCGAGCAGTTGGCCTGCGTACCTTGGTCCCTCATGAGCCTGTACGTGGCTTCCCGGCCGATTTGGCTCACTCTCAGCGTCAGTCGCCTTCCTGCACAGTCGGTGTTGCGCCCAGACCGGCTAGCATCCTGGCACGCGTCCAGTATAGGGAGACGGGCCGTCCTCGCCAAGTCTTCTTACGTTCAAGCAACCAGCCTCCATCACGGCTTTTGGTGGTTCCCAAGGCATTCACGGCACGACGAACCGCGACCGCAGGCTAGCACAAGCTACTACTTGCAGTGCAGCGCAGTACTACAGTGCGACAAGATGGTCAGCGCCGCAATCTGAGCAACGTGACCGGCCACACAAGCTCGCTCGCCTCCGGTCGCCGGTCCGCAGTGGAGGGCCACTCGATCTCCGGACCAAGGACCCGGCTCGTGCCACACTGTCAGTGTCAGGGCCTCACTCGTACACGGAGTGACCATCTCGCTCTTTTTTTCTCAACTAGGCCAGGCCTAGGGCCTAGTTCGAAGACTTTTGAAGTAACTTACTCATGTGCCGGCCATCGCAGCGTTCGACCGACCGACCGACCGACCGACGGACGGTCACGGTCACGGACCGACCAACTGTTGTGCCGGTCCTGCTAGCTAGCGAGGCCAGGCCGGCCTCACTCACTTTAGCTAAATTAAAGGACGGGAGCTCTTCAAGCGTAACGTTAGGGTCAAAGCTGCTTCCACGATGCCATCGGGTCTCGGCGCCAGCTGCCGAACGCAGCGTCGCGCCGCGCCGCCGCCGATGTGTCCGGCCGTCAGCGGAAATGCTCAGCTCCCTCTTGCGCTGTCCACCCGCGGCCTGCGCCTCGCGACTCGCGATCTCTTTGGCCGGCCAGGCGTGACTGGGGCGCCATCGATCAGACTGCGCCACGCACATTTCGCCGCAGTTTTCCGAACTTCGCCAGCCGTGCCATCAGTCCGAGTCACGCAGCGGCGGCGCACTGGGCGCAGCGCCTGCGCTGGCCTGCGCTGGCGGCGAGCGCCTCACGCCGGGCCCCGAGGATGCCAGCCAGGCCAGTCCCACCTCAGGCTCGCGTTGGGCCTGCTGTCATGCCTTGCGTACTACGCTGCCCGCTTCGCCGACGCGACGTGGGCTTGACACATGCGTGGCGCAGT
This sequence comes from Thraustochytrium sp. TN22, assembly GCA_013306675.1. NCBI lineage: Eukaryota > Bigyra > Thraustochytrida > Thraustochytriidae > Thraustochytrium > Thraustochytrium sp. TN22. The sequence goes on along the minus strand of JABLUY010000015.1, from coordinate 225,033 downwards.
ATGGCGGCCGCTCCATTGATGGATTCTGCGACGAACGCTAGCTAGCTAACTACCGCGCCGCGACCGTCACGACTATCGCATGGCAACTTGAACGAACGCTTTGGCGCGGCGCGGCGCGGCGCTAGCCAGCGAGCGGGATCGCGCGAGGCTGTGGCCAGGTACTGCGCGAGTCCGAGCCGAGTCCAGCGACGCCGTGATCAACCACGTGGGCACAGCGAGCCTCGGGCCGGCCCAGCTTGACAAGTGAGGACAGCCAGCCAGCCAGCCAGCCACCAGCTGAGTCAGTGAGCCTGCCTGCGGCGGTCAACCAGCCAGCCGGCCAGCCGGCCAGCCGGCCAGCCGGCCAGCCAGCCAGTCAGCCAGGCTGAGCAGCCCGCGGCCGGTCTTCCGGGTTCTCGCGGCGCGGCTGCGACTCGGACTTGGAGCGCGCACGAGCGCTGCGGCAAGGAGGCCAGCGAGCCTGCGGCGGCGGAGCGAGCGAGCGAGCGAGCTAGCGAGCGAGCGACCTCCTTGCTGACACAGCCTGATGAGTGACAGTGATGAGTTAGAAGCCTCTGGGCATCTTCAAGTTGGCCACGAGCGGCGAGGCCGCCGAGGCGCAGCGCACCAACTTGGTTGAAGTCTTGAAGATGGATTCTGCCAGCCAGCCACAGCACTGAGGCTCTGTCTGCTCGCGTCAGCTCACTCACAGCCAGCTCACAGCCAGAGCTGAGGCGGCAGCTCCGACGTACGGTCGTGGCTCTCGTCGTCCACCACGGCAGGCAACTTGACGCTCGCCTGCACGCAGCCTGGCCTGGCTGGCGGGATCGGAGAATCGGAGACTCACTCGTCCTGTTTTTCTCAGCTCGCGTCACGAGCGGGATGCGCGGCACGGGGCCGGCGCTGCTGAAGACCTGGACGAGCAACGGCGCGGCGGCGATGACGACAGGGCGGGCGGTCGCGCGACGGAGCGCAGCCGCGCCGTCGCGTGGCCGCAGCGGCATAGCCGCCCCGCGACTCCCCAGCCGCATTGCAGCTGGCCGCAGCGCGGCAGCGCCCGTGGCGCCAAGCACAGCGGCGGCGGCGGCGCGCCGCGAGACGAGACCGACTTGACTCGACACAGAAGCCGGCTCCAGCGCCGAGACAGGCAGCTGCGGGCGCTGCGGGCCGCGGCGCCGGGGGGGGCGGCAGGGCGGCGCGCTGGACACCTGGGGCGAGTCCAAGACGGCGACGCGCAGAGGCGCCGACCTAGGCGCCATCACGGAGCCGCCATCATGGCCGGCTATCGCCAGTGGCGGGGAGGGACAGGAAGCGCGCGTCGGGGGGAGGGGAACGCCCACAGCTCCGCGATGGGAGCGGGAACGCAGGAAGGAGGGCGGGGGGTGCTAACCCGGATGCCTGGGAGGGGAGGCGAGCAATGGCGGGCCGTCAAGGCCGCGGCAGCCGCAGCAGCAAACCCACTTCAACAGGATCAACCCATCGATCGAGCGAGCGAGCGAGCGATCGAGCGATCGAGCGAGCGAGCAGCGGCAGCGGCAGCGAGAGCAGCGGCGGCAGCGTCAGGCTCGTCGAGCAGCAGCGGCAGCAGCAGCAGCAGCCAGTAGGAGGACCAGCACGAGCAGCAGCAAGATGAAGAGCTCCGCCGCGCAGCTGGCCCTGGTCGCCGTCCTCGCGCTGGCGTCCGGATCGCAGGGCATGACGATTGAGGACCAGACGACCGACAAGTACTCCTCGTACGCCGAGCAGGAGGAGGTCGTGCTGAGCGCGGCGACGTACGTCGCAAGTGGCGGCCCTTCCGGCCTCGATGCCGGCAACTGCACGTTCCAAACCGGCACGGTCAACTCGTGGCAGATCAAGGACAACGACGGCACCGTCAACGTTGAGGGCTGCGTGCTCGTTGACGCCGGCGACAACGCCGACGACTCGGTGCCGCGCGCCGACCTCAGTGATTCGTCCTTTGACCCTACCGCCTTCTCCAACACTTCGGCCTTCTGCTTCATCGGCGAAGTGAATGATGGCGGCGCCAGCTCGAGTAACAAGGGCCTGGCCATCTACAACGCCAAGGACGGCGTCAGCCAGACCAAGTACGATCAGTGGGCCTATTGCCAGCAGGAAGGCGAGGATGTGTCCGGCATCCGCTACACGAGCATCATCGGCTTCAGCAAGACCGATGAAGACAAGAACGTGAACGGCTACGCCTGCGCCGGTGAGTGGAACTACAACGACGGCACTGGCGCGAACAACTTTGGCGTCAAGAACTCCTGCCTCTCCTTTGAGGAGTACCCGCCGCACACCGCCGGTCTCAACTTCTCTGACATCCCTGAGGAGTACCAGGCCTACTGGTGCTTCCTCGGCGACGGCGACTCTGTCGGCTACAACCCGAACAAGGAGAACGACGATAAGGTCTACGAGTGGGGCTTTTGCCAGGATGCCCTCGATCCCTATGAGGTGGAGACCGCGTCCCCGACGGCCTCGACGGCTGAGCCCACCGCGACGCCCACGGAGGCCTCGGAGACCGCGACTCCGACCGCGGACCCGACTGCCGCTCCGGACACCGCGGCGCCCACTGCCGCCGGCGAGACCGCGAGCCCCACCACCGCCTCGCCCACGGCCGCGGACGCCACGAGCTCGCCCACCACGATTGCCGGCAACGGCGGCACCTCGACCGAGGTGCCCTCGGGCGCAGCCTCGGTGGCCGCCTCGGCACTCCTGGCCAGCGCCGTCGCCGCCCTGGCGCTCTGAACTCTGACGTGACCATCAGACAAGACAATCCTGCTCGTTAGTGTCACACCTACGCCCATTGCGCGCAAGCAACCCTGTAATTCGCCCCTACGTTAGCTGCACATTCCTCGATCGATTCAAAAACTTTTAGTCAACTGCTACATTCCCCACCTCGCGGCGCGCCAGCCTGCTCCGCTTCAGCGGAAGCTGCCACGTGGTGCTTGCCATCGGGACGATGACAACATGGTAGATGAGGTTGAACCATTGCCGGCGGTAGACGAGTCCGAGGTGGCACTAGCACCCGGTCCATGGCCACGCAGCATCACCCACGCTCCGATGGACGCGAGTGCGCAGGCAACAGAGAGAGCAGCAGCCCAAGGAGCAAATTTGCTGCTGCTGCTGCTGCTGCTGCGGTTCGTAGCCTTGCTGCCAAACCACGAGGATGCCGCGGTCTCCCGCAACGGGAGAAGCCGAGGTCGAGACGGCGCAGCATCCATCTCAATCGGAGCTACCTGCAGAGACAATACGTACTCGCCGTCCGGCGCGCCGTGGTGAAAGTTACAGCTCTCCGTAATGGTGGCGCGCGGCCGAATCGCCGTTTGCGCGTCGCGGCATCCGGGCTCCAGCCCGAAGAACATGCAGTGGATGGGCATCAGCGGCCCACTCTCCTCGCGGTCCACGGAGGGCAGGTCCACGAGCAGGTGCCGGACACCGAGCTCCAGCATGTAGCGGGCAGCGCCGCGTGTAAAGTACGGCGGGTTCGTGCCGGTGTACTTCCGCGCACGGTGCAGGTCACGGCTGTACGTGCCGAGCGCGCGCACACAAAGCGCGTCCAGCTGCCGCTGCCCGCTAAAGGTGCTCAGCTGCGCGCATACGGCCGTCTCCAAGATGCTGCGCGTGATGATGCGGTCGCCCACCTCCATGGCGTCCTCGAGATCCTCCTCGCGCGCAGGACGGGCTCGCACCGACACCAGAACGGCACTGGCCAGCACCGGCACGCCGCACGAGGTCACCCAGACGCGCTGCTCCGTGACGTGGCCCACGCACTCCGTGTGCGTGCCGCACCCATGTGCGCAGAGTGTCACCTCGTGGCAGTTCACGCTCGCACCGGCGCGCACGTCGAGCTCCACATCGCCGAAGCGTACCGGCACGGCCACCGCCTCGGGCAGCCCAAACGCCTCCAGCTGCCCCTCGCGACCCTCGTACGGCCGCACTGGGTGACACACGTCGATCCACGCGCTCACCTGCCGTCCGCCTGCGCTGGGCTCTTCGCTGCCCACGCGCACCAGCACGCCGTCGCCCGCCGTGCTGCCAGACTCCAGCAAGAAGCCGCCCATGAGCCTGGCCGTGGAGAGACACACACAGAGAGAGAGAGAGAGAGAACAAAAGCAAGTCGCAGCGCCTGCCCGCCGCCGCTCTCCGCCTCGCCGCCTCGGCCGCCGCCTTTCCCCGCCTCGCGCGCGCGCTCCGCCGGCCTCTGCAGGCGAGTCTACCGATCGAGGCCAAGCAACTCCACTCCAAAGCGCCTGCCTGCCTGCTTGCCTGCCTGCCTGCCTGCCTGCCTGCCTGGCATCGCCCGATCGACACAGATTCTCTGACATCAATCAAATCGCCAACGACCGCCCGGCTGTGGTCAGGCTGCCAGCGAGTCCGACGCGCTCTGCGCTGCGTCTGCCTCGCGCGAGCGCGCGCGTGCGCGCGGCGCCAGCGTCGCGCACCTTCGGGCGCCGCTCCGCCCAAACCCAGCGCTTCGCGTAGGTAAACGCAAAAAGGGGCGGCCAGCAGTGGGCGTGGAGCTCCTGTGCCAGCATGGCGCCGGTGTACAAGCTCAAGTACGAGTTCAAGGCGGCCGGCGAGGGCGAGATCTCCGTGGGTAAGGGCGCCCTGGTGGAGCTCGACCCGGACGATGTCGACGTAGCCGCGGGCGAGGAGCTCACGGCCGAGAGGCTCTCCCAGAGCGGGTGGAATCGCGTTCGGACCCTCGCGCCACCGTTGCGTAAGGGCTACGTGCCCACCAGTAAGTTCAGTTGCTTCGCGATCAATCAAAAGCGCAAGCGCATGCAACAAGTTCGTTTTGCTGACCGTGCCTCTCTCTGTCTCTCTCTCCGCGCGCGCGCGCGCGCGTTTCTAACCCTGCAGATTACATTGTCAAGGTGGAAGACCACCATGGCGGCGGCCACAGCAACGGCGCCTCGCAGGCACCGTTTTCGCCCACCGCTACAAGAACAACAGCAACAGCAACGCCAGGAGGCCAGCGGCAGCAGCCGCCCCAGCAGCGGCGGCCGCCGACAGCCGGCTCAGACCACGGCGGGTCCTCGTCCTCGAACCGGCCCAGGCAGCTTGGCAGCCCACGCGAGAGCTCACCCACGCAGTCCTCGCGGCTCGGGCCGATTCGGCGGCTCTCCGACCCGCGCCTCCCGCAGCACCTGCTCGAGACACTTGAGGCCACGGATGCAACCCTTGATCTGGGCCACCATGGTGGCGGGCCGAGTTTTACCCCGACGCACTATGGTGGCGACGCTGATGCCCATGGCCCGCACAACCAGCAGCTGCAGCCCTTCCAACAGCAACTACCGCAGCAAGACAGCCGCCGCATGGGCGGCGGCGATGCGGGCGACGCTGGAGTTGACCTTACCCAGCTCTTCGCGCAGCACGACGCGTGGTTCGACAAGATCATGCGCGAGCGTGAAGAGGAGTTCGGCGCCTTTGAGAGCTCCCTCGACGGCGTGGCCAGCGCGCTATCCAATGCGCAAGACAAGAACCAAGACATTCTCAGCAAGGTGGCCAGCATCGACGCGCAGGTCAATTCTCTCAAGCAGCAGCTCAAGCAGCAGATCCAAACTGATCGCAAGACTCTCGCCGATCGCCTCTCCGGCCTGTACTCTGGCACTGGCCCTGAGAACGGGTCCGCCGTCTCTGCATCCTCATGATCATTCCGGGTGAGAAAGCGAGGTTGCAAAGTGAACACGCGGCTGGCAAGAAGAGCGCCGGGGCCGCGTCACTACCGTACTGATAGTTACTCCTCTTTTGCAAAACTCCTCCTTGTTGACGCCCGCAAGCGGGCCCTTCTTCAAGTTGTAACGTCCACGAGCGCCACCGACACGGCGTGGCACATGGCATCACTGACAGTGAACTTTTCACATCCAAGTGTTCCCCGTAATCCCGTTTCCATGACCGTTGACGGTCCGGCGGTCGACGCCTGCCTACAGGTTAGCCGGACTCGGAGAGCTCCGACCAAAAAGGAGCTGCCACGGACTCGGACGCCGCCTCGGGGCGCCGGACGGGCACGCTAGCAAGCTTGCAAGCGAGCAAGCTTGCCTGGTCGCTTGCTTGCTCAGTCGGTCGCCTGCCTGCCTGCCTGCGTGCGAGCGCACCCGCGCGCGCACGCAGGAGTGCAGCGTAGCGCAGGCACGCGTGCGCAAGCGCGGACCGAGCGCACCAAAGCGACGCGGACCCGGACCTGAGCTCTAGCTCTAAGCTAGCCTGGTACTCGAGGTCTCGAGCGCGAGAAAAGAGGATGGCCAGCTCGCAGAGCTCGCAGGGCATGGTGACGGGCACGGCGCCGCAACAGGCGCTGCAGGATGAGGAGGACCGGACGAGACAGCTGCAAAGGGCCATGACCATCGGCAAGGTGCCGGCTGTGCCTGGCCTGCGGCCGCCGAGCAAGGACGGCAAGAACCCCTTGGGTCACGCACGACGGAGTAACGCTGTGCTGCAGGCGCAGGCCGACGCGAAGTTGATGCGTGGCAAGCCGAGACTGGCTGAGCTCGCCTCGGTGCCTGTGCCGGACGCTAGCGTGCAGGAGCTCGAGGAGCATCGCGACGCGCTCCTGACGAAGTTCCAGACCATCGAGAGCCAGCTTGCCATCAAGCGGGAGCTCAAGAGCCTCTCAGCGACGCCCACGGGCAGGCGCGCGCTAGCGGCTTGCAAGTCTGCACCTGCGCTGCGTCTCGAGCCATCTTGGCTCAAGCATGACAAGGACGTCCTCAGGTTCTTCATGTTCTTTCGCGAGCCTGTCACGGAAAGCGCGCTCGAGACTTTCCGCATCAGGCGTTGTGTGCTCCTCTACTACCTGGAGAGCGAAGAGGTCGCCATTCGCGAGCCCAAGGAGGAGAACTCCGGCTTGCCGCAGGGTGTCCTCCTCAAGCGCATGGCGCTCACACTCGAGGACGGCTCGCCGTTTGACCCGGCCCAGCTTCACGCTGGCCAGGACTTCGCGCTCTACGGCGTGCGCTACCACGTTGTCGATGTAGACGCGCGAACCAGACTGTGGCTGGCGGAGCGCGGTGTGGATGCCGGCGTGCCAGAGCCGTACCCGGAAGACCCGCACAGGTCCATGCTTGCGCGCTCCGGCCTCGGCGCGAAGAACACCATCCTTCCATCCCTGGGCGGCGCCGCGAGTGTCGGTGGGGGTACCGTCGGCACCGGGCCGGCGCGCTCTTTGCAGGATGCGAAGGGTGTGCTGCGCCTCACCTGTGTCTGGGACGACACAGCACGACTGTACGGCGAGAAGCACTTTTACCAGCTCAACTACTATCTGGAGGACGACACGGTGGCCATCTACGCCAAGGGTACGGCGTCGACCCTCATGAAGCGGGCCAAGCTGCCCAAGGACAAGGACGCGCCCGCGCGCGGCTTTGTGCAGCCCGCAGATCTGGTGTGCGGGAGCTACTTGGTCTGCAATGGGCACCGGCTCCTCCTCCTTGAGTGCCTCAACGAGTACACGCGCGGATACTTTGAGCGCATGCTTGGCCTCACGCAGCCCATCGTCGACGTTCAGGAGCCGCCGGAGAAGGTCATTACCAAGGTCATTCCGCCATACAACGGCTGGGGCTCCGAGGCGGACTCGCTAGCGAACTGCATCAACCTCATCCCCAAGGCTGTCACGCAAGACCTGCATCGCTACCTGAACAACACGGGCAAGGTCCTCAAGTTCTCCGCGCGCTTCATCGAGACGCGCCCGGAAGACCAGGGACGGAAGTTTCTCATCAGCTACTACATGGACGATGACACCTGCGCCATTTACGAGCCGCCCATCCCCAACACGGGTGTGGTTGGCGGCAAGTTTCTTGCGCGCGGTCGCTACAAAAAGCCAGTCCTGGAGAAGGAACGCAAGCACACGGCGCAGCAGCAGGCACTCAAGGACACGATCCTCGACAAGATCCAGTCCCGCATGGTGGGCGGGCCGTACGGCCTGCTGCGCGCATTTCGCAAGTTTGGCACCGACGAGCACGGCCGAATCTCCTTTGATGACTTCCGCATTGGGCTGCGCTCCATCGGGATCCTCCCGGCCGCCTTTTCGGACGAAGACCTGTCCGGCCTCTTCAACATGTACGACCACTCCGGCGACCAGGCCATTGACTACAAGGAGTTCGTCGAGCAAGTCATGCAGGACAAGGCCGTTGCATCCAACGAGAGCAACTTCACCTCACGCTACCTGCGCTCATCCGACTTTTACGTTGGCGCCCGCATTCAGTTCATGTTTCCGCAGACTGGCGCTCGCACGCAGGAATTCGAGATCATCAGCGCCGACAAGAACACTCTTGACCTCATGTCAGAGCACCCGGACCTCTTCCCGCAGAGCAACGTTGAAGTCATCGCGTCCATGCTCGCCGAGGTCCTCGCTGAGAACCATGTCAATGTGACCGAGGCTTTTCGCGTCATTGACCGCGATGGCAAGGGCTTCATCCATCCCACGCAGCTCGGCGAGCTCGTCGCCAAATGGGCGCTCGACTTTGGGCTCATCGGGGAGCAGCTCACCGAGCACGAACGCCTCACCCTCGTGCGCCACTACGACCGCGACGGCGACGGTCGCATCTACTACCACGAGTTCGCCGCAGCCCTGCGCAAGGCCAAGCCGCTCTACAGCGTCGCCCATGCAAACGCTGCCGGCGCCGCCAGCAGCGCAGTCAGCCTCGCCTCGCCTACACCGACCGGCTCGCTTGAGGTAGCCACCTCTGTGCTCTTCCAAAAGCTGGCCAACCTGCGCCAGACCAACGCGAACATCCTCGCAAAGTTCAAGGAGATCGATCTCAATGCATCCGGCAATGTCTCATGGGACGAGTTCCGCAGCATGCTGCGCCGCTTCGACATCTACCTCAACAACGACCGCGACAAGGCTGCGCTCATGCGCATCTTTGACAAAAGCGGCAACGGCCTCATTGACTACGGTGAGCTTCTGGCGGCCGTAGTCTCCGGCGAGGTTCCGGACCTCGACGAAGATGACCGCAACAACGAATCCAACGTGCTGCAGTACCAGGCCGTCGTCGAGGCTGCGCAGGCCGCAGAAGACCTGGCCGATAAACTGCGTCGCCTCATGCGCGCCTTCAACGCTGCCTATGCGCGCCGTCGCCCGGCCTTGCTGCGCCACTTTGCATCCTACGACCCGGATAACACGGCCCACGTCTCTCGTGCCGACTTCGCTGCTTGCCTCGCTGAGGCTAACTCGGACTTTCCGCAAGCGCTGCGAGACCAAATCGTCGGCATCGTCTGCCCCACCTCCACGTCCACCGTCGCCTTCCACGACTTCCTCGACATCTTCTCCACTCAGGATGTCTCGCGTGCCTCCTCAGTCTTTGCTGTCCTTCCCTCTTCGTTTTCAACATAAAAGAGAATCAGGTTTCCCTCTCAGGCAAGCTTGTTCAGCGAGATGGATAGTGCGGTGTCATAGCAACTACAGTTCACCGGCCATCGCGGTGTCGGAGGCCTCGCCTTCGTGCGAGCTCCAGCAGTAAACAGAGGTGACTACATAGGCCTGCGGTCAGCGGAGGGAGGAATGCTAACTTAGGCCTTCGAGCAGATTCACAGCTAGCCAACCAGATCTTCCCGCTGCACGGGCTGACGGACAGTAAATGCGCATCAATGCCCTGCATTCATGAATCGCGCTTCCTACGACGCACCGTCAGCCAGAGCTGCTAAGCGGCTTGCCAGTTTTTCCCTCCCCCTCGTCTCCCCCCCCCTTTCTCCCCTCCCCCCCCCCGCTCCATGGACCCAGCCAGCTACCGGCGCGGTCTCTTTGCACTGACCCGCGGCGGCGGTTGAATCGGCACGAGGCGCAGGCCAACCCTTCCGAGTCCAAGTCCGAGCCCGGCCCGGGCCGAAGCCTCTATGACTAAGCATGACAGTCAATCTGGTTGAAAGGCAGTGGCAACCTCGGCCCCGACCGATGGCAGCCAGCACAGCACAGCACTCGCATCACTGTCAGCACTGCGGGCTTGGGCCGCCAGTGATCAGTCGCTTGCTTGGTTGCTCTGTTGCGTTGCAGTGCGCGTGCGACCCGTGCACGGACGGACCGCACTCCCTTACTAGGCTAGGTTGTCCTTCTTGACGAGTTTTAAGTTTTAAAAGCATCGTGCCATGCCATGTGCAATGCGAACGAAGGCTCATGACTCACAGCCAACTTGAACCTGAAGGCATTGCACAACGCCAAGAACGCGTGTAGAACCAACGGTCGCGAGGATATCCTCGCTTACTGGACTCGGGCTCGGTATGGCTCGCGCCACGCAACGCCAACTTTGTCCCTTGTCAATGTCGCGTTGCGCATCGCACAGGACCCGGCAGCGCTGGGACGCAGTGGGACGCGCGCGCCATCAGCAGATCCGCAGCGGCGCTCGCTCCGGCGGCGCGCGCGAGGAGAGGCGCGGCGGCGGCGGCGGCGGCGGCGGCGGCGCGGCGCGGCGGCGCGGCGCAAGAGCGCGCCGCGCGGCGGTCCGCGGCTGGGCCCGGCGAGGCGGCGGCGGCGGCGGCGGCGAGGGCGGCCTGCTGCTGGCGGCATTCGGCATCGCTCGGCGCTGCTTGCTGGCTGGCTGGCTGGCTGGCGGGCTGGCTGGGGCAACGGAAGGCCTGCGAACGAAGAGAAGAGCTTGGGGGAAAAAGAAAAGAGAAGAGAAGAAGAGAGGGTGAGCGAGGCGCGCAAGGCGCACGATGATTAGGGCGGCGCCGGCGGTCTGCGCCGCGGTGCTGCTGGTGCTGGTCGCGGCCAGCACGGTGAATCTGGCGCTGGGCTTGGCGGTGCCGAGCGCCCCGACAGACGTGGACCTGCACCTGCGGTCGGCCACGAGCCTGTTCCTGGACTTCGCAGCGCCGCTCGACGATGGCGGCTCTGAGGTGACCTCGTACACTGTGGAGTGGGATACCGCGCCCGGCACGCGCGAGGTGCAGGTCGTGAAGACTGATGTGGACCTCGGCCCGAATGAGGTGCAGCTGGTGCAAATCACCAGCGACCACATCGACGAGGTGCAGGTCGTGCGCACGCTGGCTACACAGGTCCGCGAGCGGCAGACCATCACCACGTCCGGGTCGCCCACTGTCGACGGAGGCTGGTTCACGGTCGTTTTCGACAACACTGCTCAGGGCGGGGGCTTCCACACCTCAGGGTACATCATGCACGACGCTGAGGCGATGGCCGGTGACAATGGCGCCGCAGCACGCACCACGATGCAGGAAATCCTTGAGGCCATGCCAAACGTTGGCACTGTCAACGTCGTTCGCACGGCCGACGGCAACGGCGGCTACACGTGGACCGTCACCTTCCTCGACATGGATGGCGATCTGCCCGAGATGGAGCTCGGGACCAACGAGCTGTACGGTGCTGGAGCCATGGTCAGCTTCGCCACGAATCAGGATGGCAACGAGGTCTCGGGTAGCTTCGCCCTCTCCTACGCCGGGGACCAGACCACCGCCATCCCCTTCGACGCTACCGAAGCGGAGGTCAAGGAGGCGCTCGAGCTCTTGCCCGCCGTTGACATCGTCGAGGTGACGCGCGCAGGCCCGGATGGTGAGAAGGGCTACGCGTGGTCTGTGACCTTTGTGTCGGACGCCAATGCGGGCGACCTCGACGCCATGGTGCCCGACGGCGCAGGCCTTGGCGGTACCGGCGCCCAGGTCGTCGTCTGCGTCGACGGCGACACCGTCGCCCCCTGCGATGTGGTGACCAGTGTGAAAGGGAACGAGGTCTCCGGTGACTTCACCTTGCAGGTCGGTGCTGACACCACGACACCGATCGACTTTGACGCCTCGCCCAGCGACATCAAGAATGCGCTCGAGGTGCTCAGCACAGTCACCACCGTCAAAGTCACCCTTGCAGACGGCTCGCCCGACCGCAACGGCGGAAACGCCTGGTTGGTCACCTTCACAGGCGACGCTGGCGACATTGGCGACATGATTTCAGACGTCTCCGGGCTGGGCGGCTCTAACTCCGCCGTCAGCATCTCCGAGGTGCACAAGGGCACGGACAAGCACATCCTCGACCTCACTGTGACGGCGACGTCCACCGCAGCAGTGGGCGGCACCTTTACGCTCACGCACGATGCCGACACCACGAACCCGATCGCTGTCAACCCGGCCGATCTCGGCGCCGGCTCCGACTGCGACACGTCGGCGGCGCTCATTGCGTCCGAGCTCGAGCTCCTCGCGTCCGTCGGCTCTGTCACCGTCACCACCGCGTCGGTTGGCTCCTACGGTGACTGCGTCTGGGAGATCACCTTTGACACCAAGGCCGGCAGCAGCCTGACAATGACCGTGGACGACTCCCTCGCCTCGGATGCCACCGCTGCCGTCTCTCCGAATCAGGCCGGCACTTCCACCGCGCTGGGCGGCTACTTCACGCTTGCGTACGAGGGCCAGGTCACCGGTTACCTCCCGCACGACGCCACTGCGCTCGCCGTCAAGGAGGCCCTCGAGAGGCTGAGCACCATCGGGGAGGTGGATGTTGTGCGCAGCGACGCGGACGAGAACGGTGGCTACGAGTGGAGCGTCACCTTCCTCTCGGAACTACTGGGCCCGAATGAGGATGGCGCGCTCAACGTGCTGGAGATGGACGTGCGTGCCCTCACCGGCACCTTCGCCGGCATCGCAAGCGGCGTGTCTGAGCTCGTCACGGGTGTTGCGCCGCCCTTCAACACGGGCAGCCTTGGTTCATTCACGCTCACCGACATGTCCTCGCTGCACCACGAGATTGTGGGGCTCCAGCAGGGCGTGACCTATTGGGTGCGCGTCGCCGCAGCCAACGACCAGGGCCGCGGTCGCTACGCCATGGCGGCGCCGCCCAACCTTGCGCCCCGGAACGTGCCGCCCGGCGCGCCAGCCTCCGCCTCGCTCGAGGTTGTGGACGGTTCCACGCTGCGCGTCTCGATCCAACCGCCTGCTCTTCTGGGCGGCGGTGACCTCGAAGCCTTTCGCATCGAGTGGGACACAGCAGAGATTTTGCCCGAGGTGCAGTCCGTGCAGGTCGACGTACCCTTTCAGCCGGAGGTGCAGGAGATTAGCACAAGCGCCAACAACGTGGACGAGATCCAGGTCGTGCGCGTTCTTGGCCAGACCTCAGGAAATACGGTTACGGAGCAGCAATCAATTCAATGCGACAGCTCCGGCGGCACCTTCCGCCTCAGCTTTAACGGCGAGTGGACGGATCCGATTCAGTGGGACGCCACGCAGGTGGACCTTGAGGACAAGCTTAACAGCCTGACCTCCATCAACCAGGTCACCGTGAGCATCCTCTCGGAGACCGCCGTTTCGCAGTCGCAAATTTGTCGCGCGCTCCTGGACAACTCCGGTACGCCCATCTACCCGGAACGGGTCCTCATCACCTTTGACGATGTCGCCACGCACGCCGGCGACATGCCGCTGCTCGAGACGGACCTCGAGGGTCTAGAGGGCAACCGCATCGTTCAGGTTGCTGAGGTGGTTCAGGGCGAGGCCGATGTCTCTGGCTCCTTCAAGCTCGCCTTCGGGGGTTTCACCACGGGCAGCATTGCGACCAACGCTGACGCGACTACTTTCCAGGAGGCGCTGGAGCTCCTGCCGTCCATCGGGTCGGGGAACATCGCCGTGGCCCTCAACGGCGCGGACTATGCCGTCACCTTCACGGCGGACTCGCTCGATGGCGACCTGCCCGCGCTGACTGTGGCGAGCGTTGCCGATCTGCGCGGCAATGACGCGCGCGTGCAAGTCTGCGCGGACGGCGATACGGCCGGCGATTGCAGTGGCGCCGCCGTCACCAGCGTACAGGGTAACTCGATCCGTGGCAGCTTTGTCCTGGCACTGCGCGGTCACGCGACGCGTGACATTGAGTACAACGCTGAGGCGTCCGTGCTCAAGAGCCGCCTCGAGGAGCTTCCGAATGTCGGGGTGGTCGACGTTGTGCGCTCCGGCCCTGACGCACCGGGCGGTGCCTACACGTGGACGGTCACCTTCAGCACGAACCCGGGTGCTTTTCCCTTCGCGAGCTTTGACCGTGAGGATCTCGTCCCCGACGCGACCCGCCTCACCGCGACGGCCTCCGGTGAGTCGCCCAGCCTCGGCGTTGTCAGCACGCAGGATGGCAGTGACCCGCTCGGCGGCAGCTTTCAGCTCATCTTTGAGGACGACCTGGGCGCCACGGAGACGACCTCGAGCATCCCTGCCACCGCCTCTGCCGCCGTCGTCAAGGCCGAGCTGGAGCTCCTGTCTGCCGTCGGCACCGTCGAGGTGGACCGCGTGGTGGACGCCGTGGACGGCTCCTTCATCCGCTGGGACATTACCTTCTCTGCCTGCCGCCTCGATACGGCGCCTGTGTGCAATATCGGTAATGTACGGATCCTCGACAAGGTCGAATCGGCACTCACAGGTGGCTACGTGGGCAACCTGGCGAGCGTCACGATCTCCCAAACACGAGCCGGCACCGGCGGGGCAGCCTCTACGGCCGAAATCACTGATCTGAGCTCTGGTGCTCCTTTTGTTTTCGACATCACCAACCTCGTGCTCGGCCAGAACTACTACGTGCGCGTCTCGGCCAAGACCACGTGCGAGGACACGTGCCCGGGGTGCTGCTCATACGGAACGCCGCTCGAGACCTTGCCGCGCTTCGCGTCGCCCACCCATGGTGTGCCTGGCCGCCCGGCGGCACCCGTGCTGCGCGCGTCCACGAGCTCCTCCCTCGTTGTGGCCTGGTCGCACCCGCCCACCACCGGGGGGTCGCCCGTCACCGGTTACGAGCTGTGGATGGATGCCTGGGCCGGGGGCGGCTTTGCCATGGTCTTTGACGGAACCGACCTGGATCATGTCACCGCCTTCGACACCGCATCCAAGTTTGTCATTGTGCCTGGTAAGAAGTACCGTGCCAAGGTGCGCGCTCTGAACGCACTCGGCGTGGGCGACTTCTCGGAGGAGTCAATCTTCGTGGCGCGTGAGAACCCCAAGGTTCCGGCGGCCCCTACGCAGCCTCGGCGCGACCCAGCCATGACTCACGAGGGGACGAGCGCGGCTGGCGATGCGATGGCTGGCGTGTTCTGGGCCGCGCCAGCGGACAACGGCGGCCGCCGCATCCTGGGCTACGAAATCTACCGCGACGACGGCGACGGCGGCGCCTTCACGAAGATTGCCAACTTTGGCGACCTGCCTGTGCAGACCCTCTCCACCTCAAGTGCTGCCGGCACCGTGACCCTCGTGTACCAGGGCATGAGCTCGAGTGCCATCGACTTCACGAGCGTGCCGGCGGCGGACGATATCCGTGATGCGCTGGAGCCAATGGTCGGCCTCGTCGACGTCACTCGTACCAACCCGAGCGCCGGTGTCTACGACTACGCCATCACCTTTCTGGAGCTTCACGGTGAAATTGAGGAGATCTTCGTCAACGACGCCGGCTTTACTGGCACTTCCATCAGCATGGCCGCCACGCATGCGGGTGGTGGCGACCCTTCAGTGCAGACGGTCCTTCCCTCGTGCAGCGGCGAAGTCGTGAGCGGCCAATTTACGCTACAGCTCGTGCACGGCGAGCTGTCCGCGTCGACCTCAGTCAATGGCGTCGTTCCGGATGTGATCGACCTTGGCACCTACGACCACGACGCTAGCGCGGCGGATGTCCAGGCCGGCATCGAGGCTGCGCTCGCTTCAGCGCAGGGCGGCCCTGTCTCGGTGCACGTGCACAGGCGTGAGGTCGGTTCTGGGTTGGATCAGTTCATGCAGGTGATCGCCTTCACGGGCGGTCTCGTTCCCGGCGCATCTGGCGACTATGAGACCATCCCGCTGGTCAAGGCCGTTGCGACGGCGCTGAGCTGCTCGGGTTCGAACTCGCCCAAGGTTGATGTGACCAGCCTTGCTGCCGGCTCGCTCTCGCACGTTTCAGGCTCGCTCACCGAAGGCAAGCCGTACCGTTTCTACGTCCGCGCGCTGAACGAAGAGGGCCTCTCGCCGCGCTCGCCCATGCAGGCTGTCCTGGCGGCGGCGCTGCCAGCCGCGCCGGCGACGCCCTCCATCACCGACGTGGAGGCCACCGCCATCTCGCTCGGCTGGGCGCGATCTGCCAACATGCGTGGCTCCCCGGCTACGGGCTTCAAGGTCTACCGCTTCGACTCCGTCCCACCTAACACTGTCGCGGACCCGGACCCGGTCAAGGCCGAGGTACAGCGAGTGCTCATGACCGCCGATGCGGAGCAGGCGGAGGTGCAGACCGTTCAGACCACGGACGCCAGCGGCGGCGTCTTCCGCCTCAGCATTGCCGGCGAGACCACGAGCGATATCGCATACAATGCTGCGGCAGACGACGTCAAAGATGCTCTTGACGCCCTCGCGTCTGTCGCTAGCGCTGCCGACGCTGGCCAGGGCGTCACCGTGGTTCGCACCGGCACGGCCAGCTCGTACACGTGGACCATCACCTTTGACGCCAAACACGGCGATGTGGAGACCCTTGGCGTGGACGACTCGGCGCTCACGGGGGGTACGGGGGTTGGCATTAGCGTTGCGGAGTACACGAAAGGCGTGGCCCCCCTTGCTGGGACCTTCACCCTGAGCTTCCGCGGCGCCACCACGCAGGAGCTTCCGTATGACATCTCGGCCGGCGCCCTGCGCCGCGCTCTGGAGCGCCTTTCAACCATCGGTGAAGTCGAGGTCGGTGCCCGGACCCCAGTGACTCTGCCGCGCCCGGGCTATCAGTGGGACGTCACCTTCCTCACCGAGGCGGGCGACCTCCCTCTCCTTCAGGGTACCTCGGGCCGTCTCTTTGGAGTGCGCTATGACTACGTGCCGGGCGCCAACGACAACAACGCCGCCTCCGTGGTGTGCGCCGAAGTGCAGGCTGGCACGCCCGCCGTGCTGGTGTACGACGGCAGTGAGGACCCGTCTCTGAAGCGCTTCACCGCCGAGGGCCTCGTTGTGGACAACACGTACGCCTTCAAGGTAGCCACACTCAGCGCTGCGGGTCAGGGCGTGCTGTCGCCGGCCACGCCGACGGTCATCGCGCGTGCCGGTGCGAGCGCAGCCGCGACCACGGCAACCGGTTCCGCGCTCACGAATGGCATTGCCGGCTTGGTGTTTGAGACGCAGCGTGTTGCATTTCTCCATGCAGAGGCTACCTCCGGGTGGAGTGGCTCGGTCTCGCTGCGTGTCGGTGGTGCCGGGGCCACCGCAACGGCTGCCTTTGACCCGGTCTCCGACAGCGAGTCCTCCATTGCTGCGCTCTTCTCTGGCCTTTACGATGCAAACGGCGCTCTCGTTGGCAGCGTGTCCGTCTCGCGCGAGGTGGTGGACAACGAGAATGGCTTCTATGGGTGCCGCTTGCTTATCACGTTCGAGGATCTGCACGGGGACGTCGATGCAATCGAGGTGGACTCCTCGAGCCTGCAGGACTCTTCCACTGCAGTCATCACCCCGGTCGTGGAGGAGTTCGTGAAGGGAATGGCCAACCAATTCACCATTGAGCCGAAAAAGCTCTCCGGTGGACCGGTGCGCGATGTGTCCGCGCAACCCGGCTTTCAAGGCGCCGACATTTTCTTTACGGAGCTCTGGACCTCCGATGTCAGTGTCGTT
This sequence comes from Thraustochytrium sp. TN22, assembly GCA_013306675.1. NCBI lineage: Eukaryota > Bigyra > Thraustochytrida > Thraustochytriidae > Thraustochytrium > Thraustochytrium sp. TN22. Next base: position 207,552 of record JABLUY010000015.1, on the reverse strand, counting down.
GACGGCACGCACGAGTGGGCCGCGGACGGCGGTGTCGCTCAGTACGTGCCTGTTCGCTACTCGATCCAGCGCGTGTACACGAGCGGCACGATCGTCACGGGCGGCCAGTTCCGCCTCAAGCTGGACACAACCACCTACGCCAGGCAAACCGGGGCGGTGGAATACACGGCCATGCTGAACTATGACGCCACCGCCAAGGAGGTCAAAGACGCACTCGAGCTGCTCTCTGGTGTCGTCTCCTGTGACGTGACGCGCTCTGACCTTGGCGCCGGCGCCTTCCAGTGGGATGTTACCTTCACGGGCGACTTCGGGCCGCTGCCCACGCTTCTTGAGGATGCGGCCTACACGACGCTGACCGGTACAGGCCAGGCCCTCCACACTCTTGAAGTCCAGACCGGCGTAGCCGAGGTTCAGACCGTGACGGTCTCCGCTTCTTCGTCCTTTGTGGCAGAGGAGCAGGTCATCAAACTGACGGCCGGCGCTACCGCGGGCACCTTTGACATCAACTTCAACGGGGCCCCCGTGGCGGCGACCGTGAACTACGATGCGTCTGCCTCCGACATCGAAATTGCGCTCAACGCGCTCGACACGATCACCTCGGTGACGGTGTCGGGCGCCGCGCCCACCTGGACGGTGACCTTCGCTGACCCGGTGGGCGACGTCGCGCCGCTGGTGATTGACGAAACTGGGCTCACGTGCTCGTCTGCACCATGCACCGACGTGGAAGAGATCCAGCAAGGCGTTAGCCCGCTACAGGGCAGCTTCGTGCTCACGTACGAGGGCGCGCACACGGGCAACATTCCCTTCGATGCAAGCGCGGATGACCTTGCGGCCAGCCTCACCGCCCTGTCGACCGTCTCCTCTGTTAGCGTGGAGCGCGAGGACCTCACCTCCGGTTTTCGCTGGACCGTGACCTTCTTGAGGAACCTTGGCAACCTTCCCCTCATGGTGGCCAGCCCGGTTCGCCACGAGATCCAGTCGATCGAGATCACCGGCGGTGACCCGACGCCCATCTCGGGCACGTTCACGGTCTCCCTCGGCGGTGACACCACGGCGGCGCTCCCGTTCGACTGCACTGCGGACGAGATGCGAACGGCATTGGAGGGGCTGAGTCCGCTTGCCGGAACCTCCGTCACCGTTGCGCGCGACGGCCCGCTTTCGCCAGGCTTTGGTCGCTACCGTTGGCGCGTCACCTTTCACAATGATCTGGGCAACCTCGACGACCTCGTCGTCGACACCTCGGGGCTGCTCGGGACCACGCCTTCAGCGCTCGTGCTCGAGCCGCAGGAGGGCTCAGACGCCGCCCTGCAGGGCGATCACCCTGCGCTGCTGATCGAGGAGAAGGTGGCTGGCCTACCGTCGTACACAGGCGCGTACACGCCGGAGCACACCGGCTCGTACGCGCTGAGCGTGAGGCAGCTCGTCAAGGGTGGCCTTCGCGCCGACTACTTCGACAACCAGTGGCTCTCTGGCGTGCCGAGCCTGTCTCGCGTGGACCCGGTTGTAGATTTCTCCTGGGGCGAAGGCACCATCACCCCCTACGGGCGCGATTACGTCTCCGCAAGGTGGCAGGGCAAGCTGCTAGGCCCGCGCAGCGAAGACTTCACCTTCTACGTTACCGTCCGGGACGGCGCTCGCCTTTGGCTTGACCATGAGCTCATCATTGACGCCTGGGACCTCGCGGCGCGCAGTGATGAGAGCGTGTCCGAGTTTCGCGCAACGCAGGTAGCCCTTCAAGCCGGTGCCTTCCACGACATCCGGCTCGAGTTCAAGGAGCTCACCGGCGAGGCGTCCGTTCGCCTCGAATGGTCCTCTTACAGCGTCGCGCGCCAGACCGTGCCAAGGGCGAGCCTGTACCGCGCTGAGCACATCGTTGGCTCGCCCTTTGCTGTCGCGGTTGTACCGGGCGCGGCGGACTACCCGTACACCACGGCTTGGGGTCCGGGCCTTGAGTCTTCTGGCGTGTCTGCCGGCATTGAAACCACGTTCGAGATCCAGAGCCGCGACAGCCGTGGCAACGATCGCATGACGAATGACGAATCCGGTGAGGACCCATTTGAGGTCACGCTTTTGGGTCCCGAGGCGCTCACCGTTACGCCCGAGTACGTTGGAGCTGGCCGCTTCGTGGGACGCTACACGGCCATGGTCGCCGGCGATTATTTGGTCTCGGTCAAGACCAAGAGTGGTACCGACATTTACTGCGGGCTGGGCGCTGCATCCAAGTGCTCGCCCTTCTCGGTCCGCGTCAGCCCAGGCCCGACATCGCACGAGACGACCGGCGCGACAGAGGAGGGCGCCGAGACAGGCCTCTCTGCCGCGGTGGCGGGCCGAGTCGCGACCTTTACCATCACGACGCGGGACACCTACGGCAACCTCAAGCACGTCGGTGGCGAGTCCGAGCACTTGATCGTCAAGCTTGTCGGTACCGGCGGTATTGCCGGCCACGAGATCCTCGCAAATGTGCGCGACAATTCCGATGGCACCTACACCGTCACCTACACGCTGCGCCAAGCGGGTACCTACGAGGTGATGGCCACCTACAAGGACCAAACGATTCTCACGGAGAGCACCATGGTGGCCTCGACCGTCGTGTGCAAGCATGCTGAGCTGCACGCACCTTCCTCCGTCGCCACTGGTGCTGGACTCACGGTGGCCACCTCGGGCACGCCTGCGTCCTTCACTGTTCTCGCACGGGACGTCTTTTCCAATGCACGCGACGGAACTGGCGTTGACATTGACCTTGCTGGTACCGCGGACAGCTTCCTAGTGTCGGTTCGTGAGACTGGGTCCGACGTCGAGGAGGTGGTCAGCTCCTCCGCGGTGCTCCTGCTCACCACGTCCACCAGTGATCCGTCCCTGGACGGCAGCTTCTCCATTACCTGGGCCGGCCGCACCACGCGGGAGCTCCCGTACGATATTTCTTCGAGCGCCATGCGCGTCGCCCTCGAGGCGCTTTGGGTCGAGTATGACTATGGCACCGGCGGCACGGCGAACGAGGTGGCCGGGACGCGCCGCTCTGTCCTCGTTGACCGTTCAGTAGCGAGCAATGGCTTCCAGTGGGCCATCACCTTCACCTCGCACCTGGACGAGTGGGACCCTGCGGCATTCTCGACCAACACTGCGCTGCTCGGCGGCACGGCTGCTGCGGCCATCTTCACCACGGTCGCCAGCACAGGGACATACCCGATCACGTACACCTTTTGGAAGGCCGGCGAGTATGATTTGGTGGTTCGCGACGGCTCGAGCGGGCTGCAAGTCGAGGGCAGCCCGTTTGCGCTTTCCGTGGCGATTGGCGCCATTGATGCGGCCGACTCGTTCTGCGAGGGCGATGGTCTCGTCGGGGGTGTTGCCGGCGATGTTTTCACCTTTGAAGTGGAAGTGCGCGACGGTCCCCGGTACGACGAGCAAGTCATCTACGTGGACGCAGAGGTTCTTGCGGAGACCAGCGAGGTGCAGACCATTCGGTGCGACGCGTCTTTGGGAGGCTTCACGGTGACTTTTCGCGGCCACACGAGCGCTCTCATCATGTATAGCGACGACCAGTCCGCGATCAAAGCCGCCCTTGAGGCGGTCCCTACCATTGGCTCCGTGGACGTCACCATTGGCGGCAGCCAGCTCACCGCGTGCACTGCGGGTACGCCCGAACCCATCGAGATCACTTTCACGAGCCTGCGGGGCGATCTCCCAGACCTCGTCGTCGCCGGAAATGACCCGTCCATGACCTTCGAGGTTGCGGAGCCCACCAAGGGCGCAACCAACGCTCGCCGGGAGGTTCACGAGTTCACCTGTAATGCTGATACCGGCACCTTCACGGTATCTTTGCCTGATGTCGCGGGCATCTCCGCAACCCTGGACGCTGATGTGGACATGGTCAGCGATCTCCAGGCCGCCTTCGATGGCATTCGCAGCGGTCACGTCGTCGTGAGTACCTCCACAGGCGCTGACATTAGCACCACAAACCTGTGCGCAGACGGCGTTGGGGTGCCTTACGTTTGGATCGAGTTCCTTGACTCCCCGGGGGACATCACTGGGCTCGTCTCGTACACGGTAGACACGGCGCTGACGGGGAGCAGCCCGGGCATCACTGTGCAGGAGCTTGTTCCTGGCGTGGCCCCGGCGTCGGGCACCTTCACGCTGAGCTTTGAAGGAGAAGAGACGGGCCCCATCTCGGCCTTCGCCACCGCCGCGGAGGTTCAGGCTGCGCTCGAGCTACTCTCGACGATTGACACGCTCACAGTGTCCAAGGACGACTACGGGTACGACGCAAGCTCCGGTCTACCGCTCGGTGCCATCTGGACGGTGCGCTTTGAGAACACAGGCCCGCATGTGGGCAGCCGGCAGCCCCTCCTCGTCGCTGACGCCTCCGGTCTCGCCTTCTCTGCCAACGGCCAGGTTGCACCACGGATCACGGTGCTGCAAACGGTCGAGGGCCTTGCCGGAAACCTGCGCGTGCAGGACGATGACAGCGGTTTGATCGCGGTGCAGCTTGTGCACCGCACGTCTAGCTCTGCGCACGTCATTGGGTCCGACGAGGTGCAGGTGCTCACCTGCGACGCTTCGAGCGGATCGTTCGTGCTGCATGTGCTCGGCATGTCCTCCGCCCCGATCGCCGCCACCAGCAACCTGCCGGCCCTGCAGGCCGTGCTTGACGCCTTTGGGGCCTCCTCACTGGGGCTCGACATCACCGCAAGCTTTCCGGGGGGCTGCACGACGGTTTGTGACACAACGCAAACCTGCGAAGTGGAGCTCGCCATGACTTGGCACCCAGGCGCGGTCCTCGAGGTGCTCCCGTACGCGTCGAGCCTGCTCGCTGGCGGGAGCGCAACGGTCACCGTCGTGGAGAAGTCCCGCGGGACCGTTGTGACCGAGTCCCTCGGCGACGCGCGGTACCGTGTTTCATACGTGCCATCGATCAAGGGCACCTACGATATCTCCGTGCAGGTGGACGGCAGCGACGTTCGGACGAACCTGGACGCCGGCGTCTTCGTGGCACCAGCCCGTGCGCATCCGCACACGTCAACGCACACCGCGAGGCCGATCGCCACGGAGGGTGTCCCGGAGTCCTTTACCGTGCAGGCCATCGACATCTTTGGCAATGAGCTTGACGGCCCGCTGCTACAGCCCGATCACCTTCGGATTCAGCTGGTAGGCCGTGCCAGCCCGCTGACCGGTCTAGATGTCACGCAGGAGGTCGTGCTCCCGGCGAGCGTGACCACGAGCGAGCCCAACACCGACGGCATCTATGCCGTGCAGTACGAGCCGACCATCGCCGGGACCTATGCGCTGCAGGTGCGTCTACGGACGCAGGGCGGCCTTTTGGCGACCTACTTCAAACGCGAGGACCTCACGGACCCTGTCACTGCGGTTGATCTGACTGCCGAGGAGATTCTCGCGCACCCTGCGGCAGCGCTCCACTGCCCAGGCTTCCTCGCGGATGCGTGCAGCACGACTCGCGTTGACGCCGGCATTGACTTCGACTGGGGCGTGCAGACGCCGCTGGCAGGCTTCGCGGCCGACTTCTTCTCCGTTCGCTGGGATGGCTACGTGCTCCTGCCCGAGACCGGCCTGCACGATCTCATCGTCGAGACAGACTCTCGCGTGCGAATTTACCTCGACGGCAGCCTCGTGATTGACCGCTGGGAGGACGCCGCCGGCGCCGACACCTGGTCTGCCTCGGTCAATGCGGCGCAGGCAGGCCAGCTTTCCAGTCTTCGCGTGGAGTACCGCCAGAGTGGCGGTGCGGCTCGTGTCAAGCTCCGCTGGCGCACACCGAGCATGCGCGCGTCTGGTGCGGCGGCGGTGGTTCTACCTGCCTCGCAGCTCATGTACGAGCGCGACCTGCGCACGTCCCCTTTTGAGGTGGTCATCTACCCGGGCGCCATCGACGCGCTTACGACGACCGCCACGGGCGCTGGCCTAGCGACCGGCACGTCCAATGTGCGCAGCTCCTTCACGGTGCACGCGCGCGACTCTATGGGAAACATGCGCTTCCAGAGCGGCGCGGACGGCGTGACTGGCCTGGATCTGGTGGAGGTGTCCATCGTTGGCGTGGATGGCTGGGCGCTGACGGGCCGCCTCGACGAGGTCGCCTCTGGTGCGCCTGTGGTTTTGACCCCGACACAGACCGCGGTCGACTGGGTGGAGCTATGCGCTGCCTGTGGTACGATGGCGGAAGGCGATTCAGTCCTCCAGACCTCCTCGCCGATCGGTCTGGCTCGCGGCGAGAATTTTGTGATTGGCGATGAGCGATTCACTGTGGCGCTTGCCGGTACGCTGGACGACGCCTCGGTGCCAGTGTCTGACGCTCGCCGCGGAGCTAGCGTTGTGGGCGCGCCAGTTTACCGTGTCGGCCGCGCCACAGGCACCTACCTTTATGAGTTCGACCCGGTCATTCGAGGATCGTACGAGATTAGCGTCAAGCTTTCCGCCGTGTCGGAGGTCCAGACCATCACAACGTCGGCGGGTTCGGCCCTTGGCGGGGGATTTGTGCTCTCCCTCGGCGCCGAGAACACCGGCCTGCTGGCCCACGACATTTCTGGCAGCGACCTCAAGTCCGCCATGGAGACTGCCTTTGCCAGCATTGGCAGCGTCACGGTGGCCGCCTCGGGCAGCTCGCTGGGTCGCACCTGGACCATCACCTTCGACGCCGCCCTCGGAGACGTGCCGCTGCTCGAGGCGGAGTCTCTCCTTTCCGGCGACATTGCCACCATCTCCGTGGTGGAGGTCGTCCCGGGCGCGGGAGCGCGCCACATCGCCGGATCGCCGTTCCGCGCTGAGGTCGTTCCGGCGGCGGCCGATCCGGGCATGACGCTCGCGTTCGGACGTGGACTCATGCTTGGCGAGGCTGGCGTCAGCTCTACCTTTTACGTGCAGGCCAAGGATGCGGCGGGCAACAATCGTCTCGAGACGCAGACGCGCAGCGTGCTGTCTGCTACAGTGCGCCTCCCTAGCGCCATTCCCGGCGATGCGACCCGCATCATCCCTGCCACCGGAAGTTACCTCCGCGACGGTCTCTATGAGTTCAGCTTCACGCCCACCGTGGCCGGTCGTTACAACGTAGCGATTCTCATGGGCACCGTCGAAGAGGTGCAGCGTCTGACGATGACCTTCCCGAGCACCACGGGACGTACCGGTCACTTTCGACTCACGCTGGATGGCGAGCAGCTCACAGACCTGCTGGCCTGGGACACGAGTGCTGCCGATATGCAGACCGCTTTGCGCGAGGCTCTGGTGGGCTCGGAGCTCACTTCGTCCGCCACCCTTACTGCCGAGGACCTCGAGGGTCTGACAGTCTCGCGCGTCGAGACCGGTGCCGTCATGACCTTTGACATCACCTTCGCGAGCTTTGCGGGCGCCCTGGACAGCCTGACCGTTGTGGAGAGCACGCTGGCTTCTGCTGGTGGCGCCGCCGCCACTGCGGTCACTGCGCCAACGGTCGGGGAGGCTTCGCACATCAAGACTGCGCGCGCGCCCCTCATTCGCGAGGTGCAGCGCATCGTGGTCGACGGTTCTGCGGACCTTGCAGGCACTTTCACGCTCGGTTTGAACAACGAGTACACCGACCCGCTCGACATCGACTCCGTCACGACGTCAAGTCTTGCCGCTGCCCTGACTGGGCTTCGGTCGGTGCACGTGGTTGAGGTCGACGAGATCGCCGGTGGCGCGGGCGCCAGTGATTATACTTGGGACGTGACCTTCGTCGCTGAGGACCTGAACGGCGTCTCTGTTGGCTCACTAGCCTATGGCGACCTGCCCAGGATGACCTACACGCATGCGCTCACCTCCTCGGGAACGGACGACGTGACCATCAGCATCTCGGAGGAGACCGCTGGGTACGCGCCTTTCGACGAGCTCGTCGTGTCGCCAACGTCGCTGAGCGCTGCTCACTGCACGCCTTTTGACACGGCACCCTCGGACCTCTGCCCGGTCTTCGCCGCCGAGTGCGCCTGCGGGCTGGAGACCGGCCTCTTCGAGCGCGTCGCCAGCTTCCAGATCGAGTCGCGCGATCGTTTCAGCAACCGCATCTTCACCGGTCCGGTGCATGAGGTGCAGCAGCTCGACATGTACTCAGCCAGTACCCTGTCTGGAGTCTTTCGTCTGTCCTTCGAAGGTGAGGAGACCGTAGACCTCAGCGTCTCCGCGGACGCCGCCACGCTCGAAGGCAGGCTAGAGTCCCTTTCCACGATCGGTGCCGTCTCCGTGACTCGCTCGCTGTACAGCGAGGCGCTGACTGTCGTGACTGGCGGCACGCTGGATCTCGTCGCTGGTAGCACCGCGGCTGCGTCAAGCGCTGACCTCCGCAGCGAGATCAGCGTTGGTGATCTGCTGCGCTTTTCAGGCGATGACGAGCTTTACAAGGTGAGCGCCATCGACATGAATACGGTTCACTTCGTGCAGTCATGGCGGGGCGCCACCAGCTCAGCGACTTCTGCTTCAAAGGCCACCTCCGCGTACTCTGGCTTTGTGTACAGCATTACCTTTGACACGGAGAAGGGCGATCTTCCGGCGCTCGATCTGGATGCAAGCCAGGTTTCGGTCGCCGATGTGAACGACGCGCTGCAGGCTGAGGTTCATGCGTGCCGGCGCAACTACATTCAGACCGTGACGACGACGGCGACAACTACGCTCGGCGGCAGCTTTCGTCTGCATTATGGCGACGAGGCGACTGTGGATCTTCCGGCGGCCGCAACTGCTCAAGAGGTCAAGGACGCCCTGGAGGACCTCGACACAGTCTTCTCTGTGCTCGTCCTTGAAGGCAGTGCAGACGCCCAGGGCGGCCGCACCTACACGATCACCTTTTCATCCACCAGCGCCAGCGGCGAAGACAGCGGCGAGCCTCTTGTGTATGGTGAGCCGCACCTGCTGACCGGCCAGGGCTCCCGCGTGGATGTTGTGGCATTCTGCCCGAGCGGTACTCAGGCCGGCCTCCAGGGCGAGGATTTCCTTGTCGAGCTGGTCGGTCCGAGCACCGTGCTCGGCGACGTCATCTATTCGGGCTCTGCCGGGATCTACGACGCCACGTACGAGGTCCCGCGCGAGGGCACCTATTCGCTGGGCGTCAGTCGCGCAAATGTGGGCGGCCTCTCTGGCGAGTACTTCAACAATCGGTGGCTCTTCGACACGCCCGTCCTCACGCGCGTCGATCGCACCGTTGACTTCGAATGGGAGAGCTTTATCACCGAGACCGGTCGCGACTACATCTCCGTGCGCTGGACGGGCTTTGTGCAGCCTCGCTTCACCGAGGCGTACGAGTTTGTTATCCACGCGAACGATGGCGTGAGGCTCTGGGTGGCCGACGAGCTGCTCATCGACAGCTTTGAAGCGCAGGCGGAAGCCGGCACGGTCAACGTCTTCCAGGGACAGACCTCCGAGGCACTCGTCGCGGGCCGGTTGCAGCCGATCAAGATCGAGTATCGCGAAAACACCGACGACGCCACCTGCAAGCTGTACTGGCGCTCCGCCTCGCAGCCGCAACAGATCGTGCCAGCCTCGGCACTCTACTACTCGATTGATGCTCTGGCCGGCAGCCCCTTTGCTGTGTCGCCCCGCGCTGTGCCGCCGACGCAGCCTACGAGCCTCGAGCTCAGCGTGGAAGCATCCGATGCGCTCAAACTGCAGTGGCGCCCGCCCCTCAACGATGGTGGCGCCCCGATCACCAAGTACCGGGTGGAGTGGTGGTCCACTGCTGGGACGCCGACAGAGATGCGAATCACCATGGACGGCACGGCCGCAGGTGGCTCGTTTAAGCTGCAGTTTGGTGCTCACACCTCACCGGCGCTGCCGTTCGACATGGAGGCCTGGGAGCTGAAGGCGGCGCTCGAGGCTCTGCGCGAGGTTGGCGCGGTGTCGGTTGCCAAGGGCACTGACGGGCTCGACATCGTATGGGACATCGTATTTGATGCCTACCCAGGCGACGCGAGCGGAAGTCTCTCGATCGCCAGCACGGCTCTCGAGCCCAGCGGCACGACGGTGAGCCTCTCGTCCGTACAGGCTGGCTCGGCGCCAGCGGACCTCGCTACGGCGGAGATCACGAACGCGCACGCGAGCCTCGACCTGCAGGACCTCGATATGCCGTACGAATACACCATTCACTCTCTCGACGCTGGCGCAACGTACTCCGTGAGCGTGGCCGCTTACACAGGCAACGCCGATAACGGTCTCAGCTACGGCCCGCGCGCAACCCCTGTCACAGAGATGCCTCGCAGCATCCCGACCGCGCCTATCAATGTCGTCGCTCGCCTCGTGCCTGGAAGCGCATCCGCCATCAAGCTGTACTGGGACGCGCCCGAGGACGATCACGGCGCGCCTGTTACGGACTACACGGTGGCGTGGACGTCCGGCGATCCCGAGTCCGGCTCGTGGCCGCTCAGCACGAGCGATCAGGAGGGCACCTTCCAGAGCGACCTGCACGTGGCAACCTACGAGCACATGGTGACGGGTCTCGTACCTGGCCAGGCCTACGCCTTTCGAGTGGCCGCGACGAACTCGGAGGGCAGAGGCCCGTGGACGCTGGCCGATACGACGGGTACCTCAACCATTCCGGCAGCGCATGCAGCGCGCCGCGCGCTCGATGCCATCGCGGATGGCCGCGTCGCGCTCAGCACAGTGCCGGCCAACGCCGGCTCCGCTGGCGGCTCTGTGCGCATCGCTGACTCGATTCAGATGCTGCATGTGGCCTGGACGGCTCCCGCTGGCGATGCAGGCTCCGCCGCGGATGCGTACATGGTGGAGTGGTACACACTGCCTGCGGCCACGCTCGCGGAGCAGACGCTCACCATCTCCAGCGCGAACCCGATGAGCGGTAGCTTCATCCTGAGTTTCGACGGCGAGGAGACGGACGCCTTGCCCATCGACACCTCGGCCGAGGACATGAAGACGGCCCTGGAGGGCCTGTGCGGCATTGGCTCCGTATCCGTCCTCCGTTCCTCCACGGGCACTTCCCAGTTCGTTTGGACGGTGACCTTCGAATCGGAATTCGGCCCGCAGCCTGCTTTCTCCGCCGACGTCAGCGGGGTAAGCTCCGTGAGTAGTGTGAGCTTCGCGGCTGCCGACGCCTCCGCCGGTGTTCTGCCCGCGGAGTATGGCTCCGTCGAGCTCGCTGCAACCACCTTCGAGTACACCATCACCTCGCTGAGCGCCGGCACGTCCTACTTTGTGCGCGTGCGGAGCAGGAACGACCGCTGTTGGAGCGCCGCGCAGACCTCGACGCCACTTTCGCTTGCGCCTCCGCGCCAGAAGCCGGACATCGTGCAGAACGCTCAGCTGGCGGTGCAGTCAGCCACTTCCCTCAAGGTCTACTGGAACGCACCCGAGAGCGACGGCGCGGACACCATCACCAAGTACAAGATCGAATGGGATGTCCAGGCGGACTTCTCGTCCACTGCCTCGAGCGGCAAGGGCTACCATGAGGTCTCCAAAACGCTCGCCTCGGAGTGCGTCGACTCGCCCTGCACGTACACCATCGCTTCGCTCCCGCAAGGTGTGGACGTATTTGTGCGCGTCTTCGCGTACAACTCCTTTGGCTACTCGGTGCGAGGTGCTCTTACGGTGCCTGCCTCTGAGAAGCCCTGCACGCAGCCGCAACGGCCCACGAGCGTCGCGGTCAGCCCGACCGATGATGGCCGTCTCACCGTGAGCTTTGCAGCGCCGGCGAACGATGGTGGCGAGGCGATCACCAAGTACCGAGTGGAGTGGGATCTGCTCGGGCAGGAGGCTGTCGATGCTGGCGCATCCGACGCTATCTTGTACAGCCTGCGCGAGGTTCAGACGATCACCACGTCTGCCACGGCGAACGACCTTGGAGGCAGCTTCGTGCTGCGCTTCGGCGGTCACGCCACGCCGGCGCTCGCGCACGACACCAGCGCCCAGGCCATGGAGGCTGCACTTCGCTCGCTGCCCTCTATTGCGGACGACATTGCGGTGGCGCGCCGCAAGCGCGTCGACGGAACCGTGCAGGCGACTGCGAACAAGGGCTACGTGTGGCTCATCACCTTTGGCGAGGCCCACGGGAACGCGGAGGAGCTCGAGGTCTCGACCGATGCTGGTTCGAGCTTTGCGGCTTCTGCTGCAGCCGGGACGCTCACCGGCACAGGTGCTGTCGTGGATGTCACGACCACCGTTGAAGGCCTTGCGGGATATGACGTGCAGACCGTGACGGCGTCCGCGTCCGCGGGCGACCTTGGCGGTACCTTCACGCTCACCTTCAGCGGCGAGACGACGCGCGCTATCCCGTTCGACGCCTCGCCGTTTGAGCTCGGTGCCGCGCTCGAGGCACTCCATGGCGTCGGCACGGTGCGCGTCTCTCGTGCCACGACCACGACGGGCTTCCAGTGGACCGTGGTCTTCCTGACCAACCTCGGCAACCAGCCGGACATGACCGCCCAGGGCGACCGCCTCACGGGCACAAATCCGTCTGTCGCGGCCGTGCCAACCGTGTCGGGCTCACTGCCCAGCATGGATTCTAGCGCGAAGGGCTCCGCGGTGCTGGAGGTTGCCGACCTAGGTGCAGGCCCACTGTACTCCTTCACCGTGCCGGAGATGCTCGTGTCCAACGCGCGTTATCATGTGCGGGTCTCCGCGTGGAACGGCATCGGTCACGCTTACGGCCCGACGGCCTACGGTCTGCCCGCGACCGCGCAGGTGCTGGCGATGCCAGGCGCGCTGCAGGATGTCGTCCTGTCGTCGCTTGGCCCGGACCTCTTGCAGGTGAGCTGGACGGAGCCCGCGCGAGAGGTTGCGGCCGCTCTGAACAAGTATACGGTGGCGTGGGACACGAACCCGGCCGTGCAGGAAGTACAGGTCGTGTCCACCTCCGGCACTGGCGGCGAGGGCACCTTCACCTTGACGCTCGGAGCGCTCAACACTGGGCCTATCGCCTTCGACGCGTCCGAGTCGGAGGTTCAGGCTTCTCTCGAGGCCCTCCCCACGGTTGGCGTTGCGAATGTGGTGCGCTCCTCACTCGGCAGCGGTGCCTTCTCGTGGCGTGTTACTTTTGCCTCGAACGTGGGCGGGGTGCCGCTCATGACAGGCAGCGCGTCCGGGCTGGCCGGCAGCTCCGCGACCGTGAGTGTGGTGCGCGCCGTTGCCGGGACGCAGCCGGCCTTCGACCAGGGCACCGTAGGCATCACGGTGCTGCCTCTAGGCTCCAAGGATGTGACACGGACGCGAGCTGTGCAGACCGTCCGCGTTACGACCTCCGGCGCGGACGACCTCGCCGGAAGCTTCGTGCTGACCCTGCTGGGCCACACAACGGACTCCATCGACTTCGACGCAAGCGCCGCGGACCTCAAGACCCATCTTGAGCGCCTTGCACCGATCGATGAGGTGGAGGTGAGCCGCAGCGTGCTCGTGCAGAGCACCGGCGCGGTCAACACGGAGGCCGGCTTCGAGTGGACCGTGACCTTCTTGGGCGCGCCGCAAGCCCTTCCCAGCTTGCTCGTGTCGACGCAGACGACGGATGGCAGTGACGCACACACATCCGCATGCCACGGCTCCCTGACCGGGACTCGGCCGTGCGTGGCGACAGCAACCGTGGTGGTGGGTGGCGAATTGCCAACCTCGGCGGAGATCGAGGGCCTTTCATCCTCAACGAGCTACTACGTGCGCGTATCGGGCTCACAGGCCGGAAGCAGCGAGAACGTGCTGACCACCGTGGCGCCCTTCCTCGCCACGCCTGGTCCGCGCGCGCCGACTGCGCCGCGACAGGTGGTCGCACGTGTCCTTTCTTCAACCGAACTGAGCGTTGCTTGGGAGGCGCCCGAACACACCGGCGGCTCCCCTGTGGCGGGCTACGTGGTTCAGGTGGACACGTCGTCGACCTTTGGGTCGACGGCTCGTAAAGTGACCGTCACTGGTACATCGACCATCATCACAGGCCTCTCCTCGGTGAGCCCTTACTATGTCCGTGTACTGGCTTTCAACAGCGAGGGTCACAGCGAGCCCACTGCTGGCACTGCACAGGAGGACGCCGGGGAGGTGCAGGTCTTTACGCTGGACGCGAGCGCGGAGCCCACATCCGGCACATTTACGATTACGTGCGCCTCGGAGAGCATCGCGACTCCCCTAAGCCACGACGCGACCGCCGCCGAGGTGGCGGACGCGCTCGCGAACCTGGCGGCCTTCCAACAGGCGCATCCGCGCGTGTCCCGCGTCGACCTGTCTTCCACGACCGGGGTCGGCATGGCGGACTTTGGCTTCGCTTGGACCGTGCAATTCGCGCCTTCTCTGGGCGACCTCGCCGCCTGCACGGTGACACACACGCTGGACAACGTGAACTCGTTCACGGTGACGACGCTCATCGAGGGCCAGGACAGCGCGAGTGTCATCCGCCTGGGCGTACGCGCTCCAACCCAGCCGCTGCAGCCCTCGCTGACCGTCGTTGGGGCCGCCGCGCTCGGGATTTCGTGGAAGCTCCCCACTGTGTCCGGTGGCTCGCTTCCGACGCACTTTCTCGTGGAATGGTCGACGGTCTACAACTTTGTCGGCGCGAACAGCGAGGTGCTGGATACCTCGCACGCCGCCTGCTGCAACGTTGCGACGCCTAACGACTGTGATGGCACGCAGCTGTGCCGCCTGAGCTTCTCCGCCGGCGGAACCTCGCAGTATGAAATCGCCTCCCTCGTCGAGGGTACCACGTACTATGTCCGAGTCTCCGCCTACAGCGTCCACGGGATGGGCGCCTCCACTCGGAGTGTGCCTTCCACGGCGGTGCCGGTCAGGCAGGTCCCGCCGCGGCCTCTCAGCCTCGCAGTAGAGGTCAGCCAGTCGGACATCCCAGGCCATGTGCACGCCACCTATGAGGCTCCCGTCAGCAACGAGCTCAGCTACCCGACGACGGATGGTGGCGCCGATATTCTTGCGTACCGCCTGGAGTGGGATACGACCGCCGCCTTTGACAGCTCTGGTGGGGCTCCGCTCGGGTCCTTTGATGCCTCCACCATTACGGGCGATGGCGATGTGGATGATTGCAGTTCTGGGAGCTGCATCCTCGCGTCGCTCGGCGCTGAGGTGCAGGAGGTACGCGTCTTCGCCGGTTCTGGAACGATTTCCGCGGGCTCCTACACGCTGCAGCTCGGAGCATCCTCCGCCTCGGCCTGCATCGACTTTGACGCCACGAGCGCGACCGTTCAGTCCAGCCTCGAGGCCGTCATCTCCCCCGAGACAGTACGCGTCTCGCGCGAAGCCATCACCAGCCCTGGCAGCGGCTACCTGTATCGCATCACGTTCACATCCTCGGACGCCGACGAACCACAACTTGTGGCTGTGTCTGGTGCGACTGCCAGTTGTACGCCCTTTTCTGGCTCTGGTGACCTCGCCGACGCTCAGGTCACTGTGCGGACCGAGTTTGACGGCGGCGCGCTGCATGCAGGTTCCCGTTACTTTTTCCGTCTGCGTGCCGTGAACGAGGTTGGCGCTGGCCTGGGGACAGCCTCCTCCCCGGCGGCGCTTATCCCACGCGCTCCGGCTGGCGCGCCGCAGAACGTGCGTGCACGCTCCGTGAGGGATGCGTCCACCTCGCTCTATGTGGAGTGGGCGCCCCCAATGTCGACGAACGGCGCTCGCGTCAGCGCGTACAGCATCGATGTGAGCACTGCCTCAGACTTCTCTAGCATCGCGAGGACCGAAGTCATTTCCGTGGCATCGAACAGCGACAGCCTGCAGTCCTTCAGTACCGAAGTGACTGGCCTGGCTTCGAGCACGACATACCACGTGCGGATTTTCTCCGTCAACGACCAAGGCAACAGCCACACAGCCGGCCTCGCCTCTTCCTTCTGCGAGGACGGCATCGAGGCCTGCGACGCGGCGATCATGACGCGCGCATTGCCGCAGGCGGTGACCAATGTTGAGCTCTCGAACCAAGCTCTCAACGGCCAGAACGCCTTCTCTGAGACTACGCTGACGGTGACCTGGGCGAGCGGGAGCGTTGTCGATAACGTGGCCAACACGCGCTACCGTGTGGAATGGGATACGCGGTCGACTTTCGACTCAGTGGACGGCAAGCCGCTCTCTTTCAACAACGCTAACTCGGACGCTGATGGCCTTGACGGCTCTCCATACCGCAATGAGGCGGCGTCTCCCGGCGACGAGCTGAGCCTCGTCATCGACTCTCTCACGCCTGGTACCACGTACTACATCCGGATCACGCCGCGCAACTCGCTTGGCTATGGACCTTCGTCCACCTTTTACAGCGCAGTACCGATGCGGCCGCCGGACGCTCCGACCCAGGTCGGGCTTCGCCTCCTTACATCAGCCGAGGCGATGGAAGACCCCTCGACGCTCGGCACGAGCCTGCATGCGTGGTGGTCCAGCCCGACGAACGATGGCGGCGATGATATTGAAGGTTACATTGTGGAGTGGTCCTCGACGCCGTGGGCTGATTTTGCAAAGGAGGAGCAGACCATTTCCACTTCTCTCAATGGAGGAACTGGCGCACTCGCTGGGAGCTTCCGCCTCACCTTCAATACTGTCGCCTGCACGCACTGCCGCGTGCAGGGGATCTACAAGACCGCGCGCATTCCGTTCGATGCGACGGGGACCAGAGTCAAGAGAGAGCTGGAGAACCTCCCGAACGTGGACACCGTCACGGTGACTGTGAGCGCGCCCAACGTCGTGGACCTCTCCCGCGTGTGGACGGTTGTCTTCGACACAATGGTGGGCCCTGTCCCGGTCCTCGTACCGGACGACACTGAGCTAGTCGATACCTCGGATGGACCGCTGCCAACTGCCACTGTCGCGTCGACCTCGGCAGCCACCGTCCCGTTCCAGGAGCAGAAGTTGGTTCTGAGCGCCACGACCGACATGCAGACAACAGATGAGGTGCAGACCATCACAACGAGTGTGGACAGCGGCACCATCAGCGGCACATACACCCTCAACGTCGACGCCTCGACCGACTGTGGTCTCTGTCTCATCAGCGGGGCTCAGTCACCGGTCTCAGTGAATGCCGCAGATGTCAGTGACCTGCAGACTCAGCTGCGTGCACTTTTCGGCAGCGACTCGCGCATTGTGGTCAACGTCGTGGACGCCGGTACCGTGGTGACCTATGAAGTCGTCTTTGCTGGCATGGGCAACGTGCCGACGCTGTCCATCGGCACGCTCAGTCTCGCTGGCGACAACCCTTCGGTAGACCTGGATGCAACGACCGAGGGCAACCGTGGCGCGTTCACGCTGAGAACGCCGGACGGCGAGACCACCTCTTGCGTGCCATGGGACGCCTCCGACGCGGAGCTTCAAGCTGCCATTGAGGCGCACTCACTCTTTGACTCGGTGACGGTGACGCTTGTTGGGAGTGCCACTGACCGCACGTACGAAATTGATGTCAACACGCCCTCGAGCGGCGCCGCGTCTCTAGGCGTGAATTACCCGGCCGTTGCGGCGCGCTGCGACCTGATTCAGTGCGGCGTCTCTGCTGGCACCGACTGCACGACCGAGTCCATCGAGAGCTTTGACTTTAGTCACTGCTCGACGGCGCCCGGGGCAGTGTGCCCTTCGCTGAGCGCCGGCGTCAACTCTTACACAATTGAAGGTCTGACACCGGGCAAGGCGTACTATGCGCGCGTCGCGGCGCGCCACCGCCTCGGCTACGGCGCCACGGTCGCCACAACACCCAGCACGCTGACTCCGCCCTTCCAAGAGCCGAGCGCTCCGTGCAACCCGTTCGACTCCTCCTCGGCGTGCGGGACGCCCATTCTCAAGCTCCGCTCGTCGACCGAGCTGGAAGTGCACTTCGCGCTGCCCCTCTTTGACGGAGGCCGCTCAGTGACCAAGTTCAAGGTGGAGTGGGATAGCGCGGCCAGCTTCAGCAGCGCGGACTTTGGAAGCGCCGTCGTCCCGGCCGCGGCTGCGGTCAAGTACATTATCACCTCGCTCGCGACGGGCACCCCTTATTACGTGCGGGTCTCCGCGTACAACGCAGAGAAGGGCTTTGGCGATGCCGTCTTGACACAGCCGCAGCGAGAGACACCGCGCGCCCTCCCTGGAGCCGTGCAAAATGTGCTGCTCGCCAACACGGGCTCGGGCACGTCGATCAGGGCCACCTGGTCCGCACCCGTCATGCCGGCTGGTCTTCAGGTGGACCGCTACTTTGTGGAGTGGTACCAGCGATCTGCGGCCACGCCGCACTTTGGGGTCCAGGAGGAGCAGGTGATACAGCTCGCATCCGCGACTTCGGGGACCTTTACGCTCTCCTACGGCGCTGCCATTGACGTGGAGCTGGGCTCAGTGTACGCCGCGGTTGGGGAGTCCTACGCCGTGGCGGAAGACGGCCTCGATTTCACGCGCTTCCTCTCGCGCGGCGATAAGGTCATTCTGGATGGTGCTGAGTACGTGGTGGATTCCGACGTGTCGGAGATCCTGAGCTCGACTCGGCTCCCGCTTGCCTCGGCCTTCGCAGGCGATACCGGCTCGCATACGCTCTACGGCAAGCACACGACAACCGACATCGACTTTGATGCGAGCGCGGCGCGGGTCGAGGAAGCTCTTGAGTCGTTGCCTTCTGTCGGGGACGTGACCGTCACGCGGTCCGGCTCCGTCGGTGCGTACCAATGGACCGTCACCTTCGAGTCGGCGCGCGGGCCGCAGCCGGCACTATCGTACAACGACAACCTTCTGGGCGGTGCAGGTGCAAGCGTCTTTATCAGCACAAGTTCGGTTGGTGTCGAGCCGCTCGCATATCGCTCCGCGACCGTGACCGCGCCTACGCTCACCTACACGATGGAGGGCCTGGCCATCGGGACGGAGTACTACGTGCAGATTGCGGCGCAGACCGACCGTGGCCGCGGCCCGCTCGCCGCTTCGTCGCCCGTCAGCCTCGCGCCCAAGAGCGTGCCGGCGGTGTCGACCGGAATCGCGATGCGCGTCGTCGACGAGCAGAGTGTGATGATCACGTACGAGGAGCCCCTGGACCACGGTGGCGAGCCCGTCAGCTCATTCAACGTGCAACTCGACCGCTCCGCGAGCTTCCAGGGCGCGAATCTGATCACCCGGAGCAATCCGATCGACTTCACGGTGCAGCGCATTCGGACGAGTGCGTACACGGCCGGCATTGGCGGCGATTTCGCACTTGCGTACGGCAGTTTCGAGGACATGGGCGCCTTCACGCAGCGCCTGTGCGACGACGCCCTTGTGACCATCGTGCAGGGCGGCTCCTCACTTACCTGGGACAGTGGAAGCGTGGTCGCTGGCTTCCATTCCTGCGTGGCGCGTGGAGACTACGTACGCGTCCTCGGACGCACATACCGCGTGCACGCTTCCGCTACCCTGGATGCCACCACGCTTCCGCTGGCCTCCGTCAACGACCCGACCGTTACGGCGACGTACGACGGCGAGACGGTTGCGGTGGGCACGCCTGTCTTCCAGCTCGAGTCCTCCATCGGGGCCTGCTCCATCGCGCCAGGCGATAATGCTGTCACGGGCCAGTTTGCGCTGTCCCCCTCGGGGACTGTGGCCAATGCAAACTTCGCACCGCCCGCGCTGAAGGAGGGCGATTACGTGCGTGTCGGCGATCTATTGGACGGCCCGACGTACCGTGTGCATCTTACCGACTCCTGGGGCGTCTACAGCGCGCCGCTGGCCGATGCCGTAGATGCGACAAAGTCTGCCACGCACGCGGGCGACACTTTTGCGCACGTTCCGTGCTACCGTCTCGCCCGGACGTCGCAGATTGCCCATGATGCAAGCGCGGCGAACGTTGAGGCGGCGCTCGAGGAGCTCGGCCTGGTTGGCACTGTGGATGTCTCGCGTACCGCTGTGGACAAT
Source organism: Thraustochytrium sp. TN22 (assembly GCA_013306675.1). NCBI lineage: Eukaryota > Bigyra > Thraustochytrida > Thraustochytriidae > Thraustochytrium > Thraustochytrium sp. TN22. The sequence continues at coordinate 187,797 of JABLUY010000015.1, read as the reverse complement.
GGCTTTGAGTGGGAGGTTACCTTCACGAGCGTGCAGACGTCCGCGCCGCGGAAGCTAGTGGCAATCTACGAGAAAACGCTCTCCGCGCCCGACAACGACGCGGAAATCGCTATCCGGGCTGTGGGCACCGCGACGTTCTCTGGCCTGCTGAGTGGTGTGCCCTACTTTGGGCGCGTCTCGGCCGGCAACGAGCTTGGCTTCTCCGCGCCGGAGTCAACTGTACCAGCGTCCGTGTCGCCCATCGCGCTCGCACCCCGCGCCGTTTCGTATCCAGTGGTCACGACGGTGTCCAGCTCTGAGCTTCTCGTGGAATGGCTCGCGCCACGCGAGAACGGCGGCGCTGCCGTCACGCACTATGAGCTGGAGTGGGACGTGAGCCCGCTCTTCGACTCGAGTCTGCTCGGGTCGGGCGTCGTGCAAGCCTCGGACGCTGCGCCGGTGGCGGAGGTACGCCGCATCACCTGCACCGGCATTTCGACCGGCACTTTCCAGCTCGCTGTGGATGGCCAGCGCACCGACCCGATCAACGTGGGCGCGTCTGCCGCCGAGGTGAAGGCGGCGCTCGAGACGCTCATCACGGTCGGTCTCGTCGATGTGAAGCGCAACGTTCTGGCCGCCGACGGCGGTCACGCATGGACAATTACCTTCTTGGAGCTGCTCTACCCGGGCCGTGTTGGTGATCGCTTCACAGTGGACAGCGCTGGCATTCCGGCGCCTGGCGTTCTCTCTGTGGAGGCCGTTCGCGCAGGCGTGCAGGGCCGCCTTCCGTACAGCTACCGCATCACGGGTCTGGGTCGCAAGCTGTACTACGTGCGCGTGGCGGCCTACAACGCGATGCGCGGCACTGGCGATTTCGTGGCTCCGGTCCCGGCGTCGATCACTCCTGCCCTCGGCACGCCGCTGCCGCCCAAGAACATCGCCATCTCTGTGGTCTCGGAGAGCGCCATTAGCGTATCTCTTGAGCATCCGGACAGCAGCGGCGGCGCCCAGGTCACGAGCTTCGTTATCGAGCTTGACGCCATCGACTCCTTCAACAGCGACGAGCTGCGCCAGGTTTCGTTCACGGTCAGCGCCGGAACCTCGTACCCGACGAGCACAACCATCTACGATCTGGTTCCGGGGAAGTTTTACCACGTTCGTGCCTACGCCATCAGCTCCGAAGGCATGGGTGCGGTCTCGGTTGCGACCAGCTCGCCGGTGCGCACGCTGGCTCTGCCAGACCGCCCCGGTGCAGTGACGCTGCGTCGGAACTTCGCCAGCGATGGGGCCCTTCTGGTTGAGTACGAGCTCCCGCCGTCGACCGATATGTTCGGCAACAATGGCGCGCGCGTGGAGTCTGTGCAAGTGGAGTACGCGACCCGCGTCTTTGAGGTGCAGGCCATCAACCTCACAGGCGCCGATACCGAGCCGCAGGCATCCTTCATGCTCGAGCTGGGCGGCGAAACCACTCCGTGCTTACGCATGGACTCCTCCGCGGACGACCTCGCACTCGCTCTCAACAACCTCGCCACCGTCGATGGGGTGACCGTGACCCAGGATGCGAACATTTGCGATGCCGGATGCTTTCTGGTAACCTTCACGGGCCCGAGCCTGTGCAACGGTGACATCGATCGCCTCGATGCGCAGAACGTGGGCTCTGGCACGTGCCAGGCGCCGCTAGCGGACTCTGTGGCTGTCTCGATCGCCACCGAGACTGACGGCGTCGCCGGCTTCATGCCACACGTTTTCGAGGTGCGCTCTTCGGCAGCAACTGGTCCCCTAGGTGGCACCTTTGAGCTCTCCTTCGACTTCCTCGGTGACTTTACTCAGGCCTTGCCTGGCGCCGTCACAGTGGCGCAAAAGTCTCGGGAGCTGGGCACGTCGTCAACGTGGGTCGGCTCGGTGAATCGCGGCGACGCTGTCAGCATCGGTGGCGAGCTTCACCGCGTAGCGGAAGAGGGCGCCACTTTCGACGCCTCCATCGTAACACTGGTGGACATTCACCGCAGCGGAGCCTCTCTTGAGACCGCCTACGCCATGGACACTGCAGTCGGAATGGCGACGTTCTCGAACGGCGCGTACTCGGGCACGACGGCGGCAGACCTCTCCGGCTTCTTCTCTGCTGGCGACTACATCCGCATAGGCTCGCATGAGTCGGAAGTGGCAACCTACGATGGGTCTACATTGACGCTGACAGATGCCTACCCCGGCGCATCTGATACCACTCTCACGGTATACATCCGGAAGCGCACCTCCGCACTCAGTGCAAGCGCGACTGCCTCGCAGGTTAAGGCGGCATTGGAGAATCTACCAGGCGTCGGTGCTGTCGAGGTCACTCGTCGCGGACCGGACCCGGAGGGCGGTTACGCGTGGAGTATCACCATGGCGAGCCTTTTCGGGCCGGCAACGTGCGACAGCGCCTCATCTCAGCTGTCCGGCTGCCTCGCGGTGCACTCCTCGCTCACGGCGGGCGCCTCGCCGGACCTTGTGATCTCCACGGCGCAGACCGGAGTCGCGCCCGAGTTCACTGTCCTCGCCGGAACCGCTTCGGACGCCTCGACGCGAGCTGAAGTGCAGGCTATCACGTCTTCCGCGGCAAGCGGCACGTTCACGGTGGACTTCGACAACTCCGGTACGCCGTTCACTGCCGATGTGGACATCACTGCAGAGGATTTGAAGTTCTGGCTGGAGCGTCTCACCACGGTCGGCACCGTCGACGTGGCCTTCTCCACCAACGCGCAGGGTGAGAGAGAATGGCTCGTCACCTTTCTCTCCAACCTTGGTGATCTTCCTCTTCTCGCGATAGACGACGCCAGCGCTGTCGACGGCACGGTCGTGGCCCGCGAGGACACCGCAGGCGCTGCTCCTTCGGGCCAAATCGCGATTGGCACCGCTGGTGAGTACGATCTCGCTGATCATGTTCATGTGCGCGTCGCGGTGCGCAACGAGGCCGGGCTCGGGCCCTACTCGACCGTAGCGCAGATGCCGATGCGGTCCTCGCCAACGCTCTGCCCCACCACGGCTCCCACAGCCGTGGACTGCTCCGTGACGCCCATGGTTGGTTCGCCTGGCACGGTGCCACTCTCGCTGATTGCGGAGCCGCAGCTGGCCGCACCGGCTTCGCTCAGCGTGAATGCGTACTCCGCTTCCCAGCTTGCAATTTCGTGGGAACCGCCAGCCGGTGTACTGGGCGAGAGTCTCGTGGACTACTACGTCGTCGAGGCGTATCCTGAGAGCAGCTCCATCACGTCCGAGATCCAGACCATCACTGTTTCAAGCGATGTGGACAACCTCTTTGGCACCTTCCGGCTCGGCTTCAACGGCGAGACGACGCGGGCACTGGCGCACGACGCCTCTGAGGCGGACGTGGAGACGGCGATCGGCGAGCTCGCGTCGCTGCGCGGCGTTGTGGTGTCCAGCGCTGACATCTCCTACGGGCGCACGTGGACGGTGACGTTCGCGGAAGACCTTGGCGACCAGCCCACCCTGAGCATCGACGGTTCGGGTCTGACTTCCTATGGCGGCTCGATCACGGCCTCGGTCGGCGCACCGGCGCAGGACGGCGCTCTTCCGACCGACTACATCACTTTCAGTGTCGTCGCCGACGAGTGCGAGCGCTGGCTCGATGGTGCCTACGTTGGTGCCTGCATGGACGGCCACGGCGACGTTCAGGTGCTGACACTTGAGGCGAACGTGAGCCCCGTGTCGGGCGAGATTTCGCTCTCGCGCGATGGCGTCACAGAGAGTTTTGCTTCAACGGCCACCGCGATGGAGGTCGCGGCGGCTGTGATGGACATTACTGGCCTCGGTGGCGTGGAAGTCGAACTCGTCGACCTGACCTCGGGCCAGGATACCTTTACTCAGTGGCACATCACTTTCCCGGCATCGGCAGGCGCACAAGATCTGCTCGTGGCGCACTCGGAGCGTCTCGAGGGCCTCGACTCCACGGCGCAGGTGTACCGGCGCGTGATGATCGAGTCGACGGCAGACGAAGACAACATCGCCGGCAGCTTCACTCTCAGCATCGCCTCGGAGACCACCAGCACTCTTGCCTTCAATGTGGCGGACAGCGTGATGGAGGACGCTCTCGAGGTCCTCGATAGCATTGGTCGCGCGCGAGTGCACCGCGCTGCCTCTCGGCGCACCGTGCGCGATGTGAGGGTCTCCGTTGCAAGCGGCGATGCCGCGGTGGTCACGACTCGCGACCTCTGCGGCGAGATCGCCGTCGGCGAGGTTTTCTGGGTGAGCGATATGCAGGCGCAGCGTAGCACCAACTCGGGCGACGACTGCACGGCGGCCTCGCTGCCGCTCGAGACTGCGTGGTCGTCGGACACGGTCGTCGGATCTTCGGCGGTCGAGTCATCTGGGCACGGCTACATCTGGACGATCCTTTTTGAGGTACTGGCGGTCCAGGACGACCTCCATGTGCTAGAGTCGGTGCGCGCTACGCCCGAGGTGGATTGGCTGGGAACAGGCGTCTCGCTTCGGACGCATCGCGCGATTGGGCGGCCGGCGCGTAGCGTCGTGCTTGGAGCTCCCAGCGAGGTGCAGACGATTCGTACGCGCGTTGACCAAGCCCCAGGGAATGTGCCGAGCTTCAAGCTTAGCTACGACGGCGACGAGACCGGCTGCATTGACTGGACCTTCACGGCGGCCGAGATGAAGGCGGAGCTTGAGCTGCTCCCCGGCGTGGACCGTGTCTCGGTCGTCAAGAGCGGAGACGGTAGCTCCGACTCGCTCTTCGGCTACCTCTACACGGTCAGCTTCTGGGGCGATGAGTACAGCGGCGCTACGGTGCTGCCTTTGACGCTCGTCGGCATCGGGTCGGCGGCTTCCTGCACGGACCCGACCTCCGGCACGGCGGAGGTGCTCACCGATACGCCGCGCGAGAGCTATGCACTGAGCGCCTTCACATCGACCTACCTCGCGCTCCAGGGCGATACTGCGTATTCGGTGCGTGTGACGCCGCACAGCCGTACGGGCGGCCTGGGCCGTGCCGCAAGCACGACGGCCTCAACGGCCTCAGTTGGCACCTTCCCTGGCGCGCCCACGAGCCTCGTGGTCGGCCGCTTCGTGACAGAGAACTCCGCGATGGTGGAGTACGCCCCGCCGCAGCACGATGGCGGGGCGCCTGTGACCTCGGTCGAGATCGAGTGGGACACACAGCCGTCGTTTGACTCGCCTTACAAGCAAAGCATGCGGATTGAGGTGGTCGACGAGGTGCAGCGCGTGGTCACCTCGGCGCAGGCTGACGACATCGCCGGCACCTTCACGCTGAGCTGGGGCGGCCGCGTCACCAGCGCACTGGACTATGACGTGAGCGCCGCAGCCCTGGCAGAGGAGATCCAGATCCTCACGGGCGCGTACAACGAGGGCAGCAACCCGATCGACGTGGCCCGCGTGGCGCTCGGCAACGGGTATGAGTGGCGCATCACCTTCACCGGCCTACGCGGCAACGTTGGCATGCTGAGTGCGGACTACACGCGCCTCACCGGCTACGATGCTCGCGTCACGGTGCAGGAGCTCGTGCAGGGCTCTGCCGACCTCTACCCGGGCCAGTACATGATGGAGAAGCAGTCGGTGCGCACCACGGCGCTCTCGGCGATCTCTGGCGACTTCACGCTCACATTTGAGGGACACACCACGGGCGCCATCAGCTTTGACGCAAGCGCCAGCGATGTGAAGACGGCGCTCGAGCTCCTTCCGACGATCCACACCGTCAACATCGTCCGGACGTTGGCCGGCACGGACCCGACTGAGGGCGTCGTGTGGACGGTTGAGTTCACCCACCTTGTAGACGAGATCATCCAAGGCGCCGGCAACATTGGCCTGCTGCAGGCGGACGCGACCAACCTGGGCGGCCTGATGAGCGAGGTGCTGGTCGCGGAGATGATCCAGGGCACGAACCCGCTCCAAGTGTGGCTCGAAGGCCTGACCACCGGGACCACGTATTACGTGCGTGCCTCCTCAGACAACATGGTCGGCTTTGGCGGTGTCTCTGCAACCACCTCGGTGACGCCCGTGACGCGGCCGAGCGCACCCGCGCGGCCAACGCTCACGGTGGCCTCCGCAACGAGCCTCACACTGGATTTTGAGGCCCCAGAGCAAGGCTCCACGGGCCTCCCGGTCACTGATGTCCTGCTGGAGTGGTTCACCGGGGACGGCATCGCCGCCGAGCAGACCATCACGACGTCTGCCCTCGCTGGCGTTTCGGAGGTTCAGCGCATCACGAGCTTTGCGGAGGGCACGATTCAAGGCCACTTCCGCGTCAGCTTCAGAGGCGAGCTGTCAGAGCTGATTGCCTGGGACGCTGATGCGGCGACTGTCAAGGCGACGCTGGAGCGCATGGCAGCCATCGGCACCGTGGATGTGACGCGCTCCCCGTCCAAGGTTGCACTGCCCGGCACCGTCACGATCAAGGCGGATGGCTCGGGCCTGGAGAACTGCGATCTGGCAGACTGCTTCTCGTCACTCTCTGCAGGTGATCAGATCTGGGTGGCCGATGAGACCTTCGCGGTGTGCCAGGGCGGGTCCTGCAGCAGCTTGACTGACACCGATCTCGACTTTGGCGAGGTCGCGGACTACACGACCGCGGATTCGTTCACCGGGTCTCTTCCTTCGGACCCGATCAAGGTCTTCCGCTGGGGCTACGGCTATGACTGGACCATTACCTTTGCCTCCGGCCACGTGGGCGACCAGCCTGCCTTGGTACCCGTGGCAGCCTCCGGGTGGGTTGGCCCCAACGTCGTGCTCCACACGATTGTGGAGCGCGAGGGCCTGCAGCCGCTCAGCGGAAGTTTCGTGCTTGGCTACAAGGACGCCGCCTCGGGGGTGCAGGACCGCACGCCGCCCATTCCGCATGACGCCTCGGCAGCCGACATCAAGGCCGCGTTGGAGCGCCTCGAGACCATCTCGGTGGTTGACGTGACGCGCGTGGTCAATGGCTACGGCTTCGACTGGCACGTCACCTTTGTCGGAACGAGCGGGCCCGTCTCGCAGCTGACAGTGGACTGGAGCCAGCTCACCGGGCCGAGCGCGCGTGCGATGGTATCCTCCACCCAGCCTGGCATCCTGCCCTCAGCATACGGGAGCTTTGTCTTTCCGGTGACCGGCGCCGGCGACTATACGTACACGATCTCCGGTCTTACCAAGGGCGCATCCTACATGGCGCGCGTGAAAGCCATCAACGACATGGGTCACGGCCCCGCGAGCGAGCTGTCCGCGGCAGAGGAGCCGTCCGGCGTGCCGGGCGCCCCACAGGGCGTCTCGGTCCTGACGCTCACAAACACGCACATCAAGGTCATTTGGAGTCCGCCCTCGGACGACGGTGGCCTCCCTGTGGAAAGCTACCGGATCGAGTGGGATTACGACTCGAGCTTCTCCAACATCGCCACGAGCAATTACGTCGCAACCTTCACGGTCACCGACGATCTCGTGGGGCCCTACCACTTCAACATTGCGCTCACCACCGCGCACGCCTACTATGTGCGCGTGCGGGCCAACAACCGCCGTGGCGCCGGTGCGTTCGCAAGCACTGCACCGTACTCGGCCACGCCTGCACTGCGGCTGCCTAGCGCGCCGGAGACGGCGACGTTGACGGTTGTCAGCGGCGCCCAGCTGCTTGTGGAGTGGACGGCGCCGAACCCTGACCTGGCCGTCTACGGCGGCGACGGTGGCAGCCCCATCACCGCGTATCTGGTCGAGTGGGACACGAACTTCGGCCAGCCCCCGGCCGCGCAGTATGCTGTGGTGAGCGGGTCGACGCTCTCGTACCTGATTGGAGATCGCAACATTCTTACTGGCGCGGTCGACACGCCTCTGGTGGAAGGCGAGACCTACTCAGCGCGTGTGACGGCCATGAACGCGCTCGGCTACGGCCCACCGCGGATGGCCTCGCCCGCTACGGCCGTGCCGACGGATCAGGTGCCGCCCAAGCCCACCGCGGTGACCGCCGCGGTCGCCTCTGAGACGTCCATCACGCTGTCCTGGACGTTGCCGTATAGCGATGGCGGGCGCTCGCTCGAGTCGCTCGAGGTGGAGTGGGACCCGAGCACGAGCTACGACTCCCTGCAGAGCATCGTGCTTGACGCTGATGGCACCATGTCTGCAGGCTCCTTCAAGCTCGACTTTGGTCCAGAGACCTTGAGCGCCTGCATCGCGTACTCTGCGGATGCAAGCACCATGGAGGCGGCGCTGGAGACCGGCTTCACCGGCATCACCGACGTGAGCGTAACACGTCTGGAAGAGCCGGCGCCTTATGGACACACGTGGCGCATTCAGTTCCGCAATCCGGTCGACCCGCCCTACGCACTGACTCTATCCGAGGACCAAAGCGCGTGCGCTGCCTTTACGGGAGTGACGGAGACAATCACCACGGCGGCCGAGAGCCTTGGCAGCGCGACGGTGCCCATTCTGCACGAGACTCAGATCCTCGCGACCGTCGCCTCGGTGGTCAACGAGGTGCAAGAAATCCGCGCTACGGTCGAGGTGACCAATGAGCGCCAGACCATCACGAGCAGCGTCACGGGTGTGGATGAGGTGCAGACCATCACGACAGATGCTATTGACGTCGTGCCAGAGATCCAGACCATTACCACGAGCACCGCTGACGTGGACGAGGAGCAGATCATCTCTATCTTTGCGGACGACATCAACGAGATCCAGACCATTTACACCACCGCGACGCACCAGGATGAGATCATGACGCTCACTATTACAGGCGACGATGAGGACGAGGAACATGAGCTCACCCTCACCGAGATGCGCACGGTTCAGACGTTGTCCGTGGCCGCGAGCGCTTCGATCGACTCCATCAGTGAGGTGCAGTTCGTTACCGTTTCTGAGCCTCGCCAGACGCAAACGATCAGCGTGACGGCCGCGTCCGACTTCGACACCACAGGTTCTGCGCAGAAGATCGCCATCTCTGCGAATGGAGGGACCATCGGAGGTTCCATCACGGTAACCGTACCGGCTGCAAGTGGAGATCACCTGCTGGACCAGTGGGCTGCCGACCAGTCTGTCACAATCAACATGGTTGATAGCGCAGCAACGATGGCTGCAGCCTTCAACGCTCTGACCTCCTTCGCTAACGACCCTACCGTGACCGTGACCACCACCGGAGATTTGACAAGCGCGTACATTATCGACATCAGCTTCCCTGCCAGCTACGGTTTCGTGCCGGAGATTGTCGTGGACGACAGCGCTCTCACCAACGCTGCCGCACCGACAGTCTCTACGGTCACGCCCGGCAATCATGGCGCATTCAAGCTCTCGTACAACGCGGTAACGTCTCGATGCATTCGCTTCGACGAGGCAGCTGCAAGCCTCAAGCAGAAGCTGGAGGAGGTCGCAGGAATCACCACCGTTGCGGCGACCATCACGGCCAACAGCGCTCGGGACTATGACCTCGAGGTCGTCTTCTCCGACCCAGCCACGCCTGTGGCCATGGTTCTCGTCCTGAACGAATGTGACGCGTACGGCAACGGCTTTGAGTGCGGCGGCGCAGTGTGCGCTTCAGAATCCCTGTCGATCGTCACGACGAATTTGGGAGGCACCTTTCAGCTGCAGTTTGCGACGGATGACACCAATTGCGAGCTCTGCAACGTGTTCTCTACGGAGACCACCGGCAACATTGATCCGACCAGTCCATCTTCGCTGGAGGACGCACTCAACGCGCTTCCGAACATCGGCTCGGGCGGCGTGTCCGTGACAAGGACGGACGAAGCTACTGGCGAGGGCTATGTGTTCACCGTGGTATTCGACGGCAGCTCTGTCCGCGGCAACGTCCCGACGCTTACGGTTGCTGACGACTCGCTCAGCGGCGACTCACCGAGCGTCGTGGTGACCCCTGACACGGACGGCCTGCACTCCGGCGTCTACTTTACCTACGGCGCCGGGAATGCCAACCAGGTCTCGCGCTGCATTCCTTGGGACGCAGACGCGAGCGGGTCGGACAACCTTTCCATCAAATACGCTCTCGAACAGCTCGTGGACGGCGGCGGATCCGCGATCGCCGTCAACGTGGGCCTCACCGCCCTTACGTCTTCGACGTCGGGCTATGACATTACCTTCACGGCACCGAGTGACCCGGATGACCTCGTCGCCGCGCAGTGTGCATCCGTCTTCACCTGTGGCGGGTCCGCTTGCGGGACGGCGGATGTTGAGGTCGATCCGACGAATTTGGCCGGCACCTTTGCCCTCGTTGCAGACACATCCAGCTGCACGCTGTGCACGGTGAAGAACAGCCAAACCACAGACCCGATCGATTTTTCGATAGGTGGGGACCTCGAGGCCAAGCTGAACGCGCTGACCAACGTGGAGGTCACGGTCAGCGAGACGAGCCACACTGGAACGCAGGGAGAGGGCAAGACGTGGCGTATCGTATTCTCCGGCACGGGCGTGTCGGGCAACCTGCCCAACAACTTGCTGCAGGTGACGTCCAACTCGCTGACCGGGGACAGCCCGTCCCTGCCAAACCCTTCGGTTCCTGTGGAGGGCAACGAAATCAGTCAGACCGGCACGTACCAGATCCGGTATGACGACTCGAGCGTCGCCTCTGTAAGCTCGGGCTTGGGCGTCGTCGACTCGGACACGATCCAAATCAACGCCGATGGAGACTCGGGTGGCCTCGGCACCTCTGTGAAGGAAAAGCTGGAGGGCATGTCGAACATCTTCAGCCCTGTTGCGGTCACCAAGGATACCTCGTTCGTCGATGGCGTGGGTGGCGTCCGCTATGCCATCACCTTCCTTGGGATCTCCGGTGACATGCCGCCCATCAGCTGCATTGGTATCGATGGCGCGGCCCTCAAGGTAGACGACGCCTCGGGTGCCAACCTGTATGGCACGTCTTCAGGCACCAACATTGCCTACACGGTCGACAACACGCAGGACGGCAACTTCCTTGGCGGTTCTTTTGAGGTCGAGTGGGCCGGTGCCGTCGGGACACAGGTGACGATTGATTGGGACGAGGAGGAGACTTCGCTCAAGTCCAAGCTAGAGACCGCTTACGGCGCAGCCGGCATTGGCACGCTTGGGGTAACGCGCAACCAGTATCTACCCGCCGCGGACTCGCTCAGTTGGACTGGCGGCTATATTTGGACAATCGAGTACCTGACGCGGCCATCGAATGCACTGCAGCTGGAGATCTACTCCACCGGTGGTCTCACAGAGGTTGAGAGCAGCCTAAACTCCGCTACGGCCGGGCACAGCGAGGCCCGCGCCGGCAATGTGCTCGGTGGCCGCTACAAGCTGTCCTTCACGTCAAAGACTGGCACGACGGAGGAGACTGACTGGATTGCCGCAACGGATGACGCGAGCGACCTCAAGGCCAGCCTAGAGGCGCTCAGTATCATCGGCGAAGTGGCGGTCACCCGCAGCGCGACCGGTCCCGCGGGCGGCTCGAGCTACACGGTCACCTTTGTGAGCTCGGACGTCGGCGGCGACGTAGCGGAGCTGGTCATCCCGAGCACGTGCCAGAGCGTGCAGACGCTGACCACCTCGGCAGAGTCCCTGGTCCAGGCCGGCGAGTTCAGGGTGACGTACAACGGCGGGTCGACCGCATGCCTGAGCTGGGACATTTCGCAATCCCTCATGGAGTCCACCCTCAAGTCGGCCTTCTCCGTGGACCTCTTTGTGCAGGTTTCGGGAGATGTGACAGACTCGGCCTCGAACTACGGCAAGTCTTTTGAGGTGACTTTTGTCACGCCTGAGTTTGGTGACTACGATCTAGGCCTTGACTTCACGAGCTGCGCCGCGTTTACCTGCACGGACGGTACATGTAACGAGGACCTGACGTGGACTCTGGACGGCTCTTGCAACGAGCTGACCGGCACGGGAGCTGGCGCGAGCATCCTCACGGATATTAGCGGCAACGAAATCCGCGGCACCTTCAAGGTGCAGTACGGCGGCGACAACACCGCGCCGCTCGAGTACGACATCACGGAGGAAAACCTAGAGCTTGCTCTTGAGACGCATCCCTACATCGGTGACGTGGAAGTCACGCGCACGCAGACGCCGACGATGGCGGAAACCTCGAGCTTCGTGTGGTCCATCACCTTTGTGAACGGCGCGGTGCATGACGGGACGGACCATGGCAATGACAACTGGCCCTCTGGCTACTCCAAGGCCTGGGGCATCAACGTTGGCGACATCTCGCTGGTAGGCTGCGAAAACAGCTTGACGGCGCAGGTGACCGGGCAGAACGTGCTATGCGACGTCGATGAGTTTCAGGCCGGCGGCATCCCGCTCGCCGGGAGCTTCACGCTGACGCTGGACACCACGGCCTCGGACTTCATGTATCGCCGCGAGAGCGTGACGTCTGCGGCGATCGAGCACAACGCGCCGCCATCTGCGGCGCAGGCAGCGCTGACCTCGCGGCCCGGCGAGAGCATTGAAGAGATTCTCGAGGCCATGACCAACATCGGCGACGTGGTCGTATCCCGCGACATGGTCGACGCGCATCGCGCCGGCCCAGGCCAAGCGGGTGCCTATGTGTGGTCGGTCACCTTTCTAGCTGATGTGTGCGCCCCGAGCGACATCTGCCTCAGCGCCGGCGACGTGCCCGAGCTGGTGCCCAGCTATGCGGGCTCCTTGCTGGGTGGCAGCGCCTCGGTGAGTGTCGCGCAGATTGTCCAGGGCAACATTCTGCGCGGCACCTTCACCATGAGTCTCGGCGGAGAGGCTACCGTGCCGCTGTCCTGGGATGCCTCCGCCGCAGAGGTGGATGCTGCTCTCGAAGCCCTGGCCGCGGTCAAGTCCGTGGAGGTTTCCTCGGCGCGCATCAACAAGTACGGTGCGCGCTACTGGTCCATTCGCTTCACGGAGAACCCGGGCCAAACGCCGCCTGGCGCCGGAGACGTCGACGACGTCAGCCTCGACACCAACTTCATGTTCGAGACGCAGGCCGGCAGCAGCACGCGCTCCTTCCTGCTCACCAACGATAAGGACGGCTCGGTCGGCATGGGCGGCACCTTCACGCTCGAGCTCTCGGACACCTCCGACATTGTCCGGGTCTTCGCCTTCGACGAGGACCCGGCAGAGGTGCAGCGTAAACTGAGCGAGATCGACCCGCTGATGGATGTCCGTGTCGAGCGCGAGGTTTACCCTTCGCCATCCTCAGGCGGCTGGGGCGCCGTGGCGACCTCGGACGGTGCGGTGGGCGGCTACCTGTGGCGCGTGTACTTTTTGCGCAACCCGGGCGTCTTTGCTGGCGAAACCTGGCCCCCTGGCTCGGGCGACGTCAGCGCGCTCGCCTGGGACGATGCAGGGCTCACGGGCGACGGCGCCGCTGTGGCCGTCGACGAGACCGTGCCTGGCAGCACTCCGCTCGCGGGCTACTTCCGGTTGCAGTTCGACGGGCAGATGACGGACGCGCTCTCCTACGACATCAGCGCGACGGATCTCAAGACGCAGCTAGAGCTCATCGACAGCATCGGTGAGGTCACCACGCAGCGCTCCCTGGCCATGATGGAGCCCCTCCCTGGAACGGTCTCTGTCGAACATGGTGCGGCCTATCTAGATGCCACCGCGGACCTGTGGGCCTTGCTGTCCCGTGGCGACATCATCCGTGTTGGCGGCGCGGACGGCCTCGGCCAGAACGGCGTCAGCGACATTGGAATCACGGGCGACGAGCTCATCACGCTTGGCACTGGCCAGATGACGGTTGGTTCCGATACGGTGGTCACGAGCGCCAATTTGAGGCCGATTCTCGCAGAGCTCGACTACGTGCGCATCGACAATGGCGTCTACCAGGTGCTGAGCACAGGCGTCGAGGAACAGGTGGTTTCTATCTCCGGCCTGCCCACGAGCGGTGGCTTCACACTGCAGTACCTGGACAGCACGACCTCGTGCCTGAGCTATGACGCCAGCGCCGCCCTTGTGGAAAGTGAGCTGGAGGCTCTCGACGGTATCGACGATGTCATCGTCTCGCGCAACTTTGTGACTGGCTCGGGCTACCAGTGGACCGTGTACTTTGTGGGCGACGGTTTCGATGGTGACGTGGACGACCTGAGCGCTGCGACGGCGGGTTGCGCAGCGGGCATCAGCAGCGTCACGGCGTCGGAGTCGCAGCAGGGGCTCTCCGCCAACACGCTAACCTTGGACCGCGTCTTCACGGGTGAAACCAACACGGACGCCGCCATCTACGCCGTCGCCCCTGCATTCTCGGTCCTTGACGAGGGCGTCGAGGTGCAGGTGCTCTCGGTGACAACAGCGTCGGGTACGGGCTCGCTCACAGGTGGTACCTATAAGATCTTCGACTCGGCCAACCCGGGCGGTACGGGCTGCCTGAACTACAACGCCGAGGAGGCCGAGGTGGAGTCGGCGATTCTGTCCCTTCTCGGAGAGACCGATGGCATTCGCGTAACGCGTCGACTGCACAGCGCCAGCGCGCCGAGTGCAGGCTACGTGTACACGGTATACTTTGAGGGCACCAACGTTGCGGGTGCGCAGAATCAGCTGGAGATGACGGAGACCGGCTGCACGGCGCTGACGCCTTCGGGCCTGCTCTCGTCCTCAACGAGTGTGGCTGGTGACACGACGCTGGCCGGCCCGCTGCGCAAGGAAGTGCAGCGCGTGACTCTCTCGGACGACTTGCGTACGCAGAGCTTGACGCTGCAGCTCGCAGACACCACGGATGTCTCGCTGGTTGCAACCTACAAGCTCCGATACAATGGCGCTTCGTCCGGAAGCTGCATCGACTGGCAGGCCACAGAAGCCACCGTGCTGTCCGAGATTGAAACCCTCACTGGCGGCGGCACGGTGACCTCCGTGACGCTGACGTCAACCACCACGACGGTTACGTACGAGGTGGTCTTTGTAAGCGCCGGCGTCTTGCCGTTGGAGATTATCGAGGACAGCTGTGATTGGACCGACCTCGTGGACGTGAGGACGAGCCCGGGCAACCTGGGCAGCGGCATGACGCTGACCCTGGACACAACGGACTGCAGCATGTGCACAGTGAAGGGCTCCTTCACGACCGGCGCGATCGACCCGAGCCTGGAGCACGGCGCAGCCTCACTTTTGCAGCAGCTGTACGAGCTGCCGAACGTGGGTGCGTACAACGTTGAGGTGACGCGCTCTGACCCGAGCGACCCGACGGAAGAGGGCGGCGTGTGGGACATCACCTTCACCGGCTCAACCGTGATGGGAGATGTGCCGCAGCTCGTGGCAAGTCTTGGGACCCTGGCGGGCGACTCTCCAACAGTAAACGTGCAGACCGTGACGGATGGCACCGAGAACCGCATTTATCTGGGCGCGGTTACGCGCGCGGTGGGCGAGGTCATGGCGGCTACCTCAAGCGTGGCCGCGACCTACACGGGTTGGACCAAGACGGGCCTCACGGTATACAAGGTCTCCGGTCACCGCTGGTCGGTGAACTTCGGCACAAACCTGGGCGACCTGGACGACCTGCAGAGCGACGTCAGCGGACTCGCGGGAGCCAGCGCCCAGGTACTGGCGTTTGAGGCGACCAAGGGCGTGCTTCCGGACCAGTACACGGTGACTGGGCTCGACACGGGCCTCCCGTACGCCTTCCGCGTGGCCTTGCGCAATGATCTCGGGCTTGGGGCCTTCTCAACGGACGACCCTATTGAGTTCCCGCGTGGCGTGCCGCTGGCGCCAGAGCTTCGCTCCGTGGATGTCTCGCTGCATCAGGACGAGGTGCAGCGCGTGACGCTCGCCGCGACCCACATGGACGAGATTCAGACGATTACCACGAGCTGCACGGACCTGCACGAGGTGCAGACCATCCAGACCACGAGCTCCTCCGCAATCACCAACGGCGGCCTTGCTCTGGCCTTCACAGGCCCTGTCAACGGCATTTCACGCACGTACACGACGGCGCAGGAGAAGCGCGTGGTACGCCTGTACCACGCGGCAGGCGACGGGTCGGCCGCGTCCGTGGGCGGCTTCCAGCTGGCGTACGACGGCGCCACGGCGCTAGCCTGTCTGAACCAGGACGCCTCCGAGGCCGAGGTGGAGGCCGCGCTGGAGAGCCTTGGTGCGATCAATGACGTCGATGTGGTGCGTACCTGGGTGGAGGGCGACGCGGCTTACACGTACACGATTGTCTTTGTGGACCCCGCCGAGCCGGCCGGCGCTCTAACGGTGGAGAACGGCCCCGGAAGCGGATCGGCGTGCAAGGCCTGGGTCCCCTCGGCAAACACGTATGCAAGCAGTGTCTCGACGATCGACACGGCCGGCGACGACCTCTCGTACCAGATGACCGCGGCAGAGCTCAAGACGCAGCTCGAACTTCTTCCGAACGTCTTCGGTGTTCACACGCAGCGGTCGATTGCGGACGAATTCGGCGGCTTCCTGTGGACCGTCGCGTTCGAGGGCAACGGTGGTAACCTGGCACCCATGACGTGCACCCCGAACGGCGACTTTGATGGCAGCGCCTGCACGGTCCGAACGGTCTCGAACGGCAACGAGCTGGGCGGCTTCTTCACGCTTACGCTGGGCGGTTCCACGACCTCGAACATTGCGTACAACGCTGACGAGAGCACCGTGCAGAGCGCCATCGAGGCGCTGAATGGCGGCGGCGTACATATGGTGGACGTGACGCGCGCAACCTTGGACGCCTCAACAGACGCCTACGTTTGGTCGGTGACCTTCATCTCTGACATTGGCGACCTGGGCGCCATGACGACCGTCAACTCTCTGACTGGCGCCGGAGCGCAGGTCCAAGTAGCCGAGCTGCAGAAGGGCAACTGGCTCTCGGGCTCTTTCACCCTGAGCTACCAGGGTGCGACAACGCGCGCGATCGCCTATGACGCTTCCGCAGCGACCTTGAAGACCGAGCTCGAGCTTCTGAGCACCATCTTCTCCGTGGACGTGAGCGTATCGGACACGGACACGCAGCGCGGCCGCTCGTGGCTCGTGACCTTTACGAGCCCAAGTAACGGTGGCGACCTGAATCTCATGACCGGGTCAGCCACCCTGCTGAGCGGCGAAGGCAAGACCGTCTTGGTGGACGAGTTTCAAAAGGGTGCCGAGGCAATTGGTCAGGAGGCCTCGGTCACTTTCGAGGCCTCGTTGGGCGACCGCGGCTCCCCGGTGACTGGCTACCGCGTGGAGCTGGATACGACTGTCGGCTTTGACTCGGGCGACGGTCAGTGGTACATGCTCGAGAGCGCGGACCTTTTGTACCGTACGCAGGAGGTGCGCGTTTCCGCGACGCCTCGCGACGAGGTCCAGGAGGTGCATCTGTACAAGGAGTCCCAGACGCAGACCATTGTGGTGTCTGCGGACGACACGATTACAGATGGTGAGTACGTGCTTTCGTACAATGGTCGCAAGACAGTCTGCATCGCCTTTGACGCGGACGAGGCAACCATGACGACTGCGATCGCTAACGCGGTCCTCGCCTACGACGCGGGTTTCACACCGCCTGTTGTGACGGTGACCAAGACTGGTGATGCGACGAATGGCTTCTCGTATGAAGTCGTCTTTGCGGAGTCGACTGGGCTCTTTCAGCTCGAGGTGGAGTCCCTGGGCACCGCAGAGTGCAGCACGGACTTTACGTGCAGTGGCGCGGGCTGTGGCAGCGGCGACCTGGTGACGATCACCCCGGAGGCGCTCACTGGCACGTTCACTCTGTCGCTGGACACGAGCTCAGACTGCGAACTGTGCTTCTTCCCGGGCGTGGCGGACACCACGGGCAACCTTGACCCGACCTCTGCGAGTGTGGCCGCGGACGTGCAGACGGCGCTGGAGGGCCTCTCCAACGTGTTTCCTGGCGGCGTGACCGTGGCGATGGTGCAGCACTCCGGCTCGATGGGCCATGGTATGACATTGCAGGTGGTCTTCTCTGGCGGCGCAGTGCAAGGCAACGTGCCGGAGCTGACCATCACCGCGTCAGTCGGGGCAGACTTCTCGACCGCAGTGGCGACGACGCAGCAAGGCGAGGCGATGGCCGGGACCTTCTCGCTGATTTACGGCGGCGAGGAGACCGCTCAGTTGAGCTTTGAGGCGACAGCGAACCAAGTCCGCGACGCGCTCGAGGCGCTCCCAGGTCTGATGACCGTGGCGGTGACGCGCGACACAGCGTGGGACGCGCTGCCCGGCCAGGTGTCCACCACGCATGGCGCCTCGGTGCTGACCAGCACCGAGGACATGGGCCTGTCGCGCGGCGAGGTGATCCGCGTGCGGGAGGAGATCTTCTCAGTGGCACGAACTGGCGGCCTGGACGCGACTTCGGTGCCGCTAGCAACCGAGGCAGACTACCTGGTGGCCGACGCCTATGGTGGTTCCAGCGAGTCTGGTCTGCAGGCGTACCGACGCGTGGCGGGCTACACATACATGGTCACCGTACAGCGCACAACGACTGGGACGGGTCCGGGCCCCATCACGGCGGCACGGCACGCGCTGGCGCCAGACTCCGCAAGCGTGCGCGTGCGCGGCGGTAAGGAGTTCACGTTCGCCTCTGACCAGAGCGCCGGTTTTGGGTGCGCCAAGTGCTTCTTCGCGCCGAGCCTGGACGCCGGTACCACGTACTACGTGCGCGTCCAGGCGCGCAACTCAATGGGGCTGTCGGCCTTCAGCTCGACGCTGACGGTGGTTCCCATGGAGCTCCCGTCGGCGCCGCAGAACGTGTATCTGAGTACGGTGTCGAGCACGGCGCTACTGGTGGAGTTCGAGCCGGGCGTGAGCGACGGCGGCGACACCATCATTGGCTACGAGGTGGAATACGACACATCGTCGGACTTTGCGACGGCGCAGGTGGTGAGTGTGGGCGAGAGCTCGATCCAGGGCTCGCCGCCGTACCACGCGTTTGTGACGGATCTGAGTGTGGCCACCGAGTACTTTGTGCGGGTCGCCGCACTCAACAGCGTGGAGCGGCAGATTGTGGACCCGGAGCTGAACGCGCCCAACTACGGCTACAACACGAACTGGCAGACATCAACGCCGGAATCTGTGCTGACGGCGGACCAACCGCCTCTGGCGCCCTTCGACGTGGACGTGACGCTCGTCTCGGGCAGCGTGATTCGCGTCGTGACGACGTCGCCAGACCGCGATGGCGGCGTGGAGCTCGTCAAGCTTCGCATCGAGTGGGACACGAGTAGTACCTTCCAGTCGCTCGAGGGCAACCTGCCCCTGTGCTCCACGGAGCAGGTGATTGCCAACAACGACAACCTGCGCCTTCTCACCTCGGTACCGAAACGCTGGGTGTTCGACATCGGTGCGACTACCATCATTCACGCACTCACTGGCCTGGTCTGCGATCCGCTCGAGGAGGGCGTCCCGTACTATGTGCGCGTGGCGGCCTACAACGGCGTGGGCGAGACGGGCTATGGCGACTACTACACCACAGCGGTCCCCATGGCGCCCAAGGAGGCGCCGGCAGCGCCCACGGACGTGGCACTTACTTCCGCCGTCGAGCAGGACACGCCCATCACGAGCCTGAATGTGACTTGGGAAGCCCCGCTCGACGACGGCGGAAGCCCGGTGACGAGCTATCGCGTGGAGTGGTTCGTGTTGGAGCCCGTGTACGAGGTGCAGCGCGTGACGTTGGTGAACTCTGTGGCTGGCGCTACGACGGGCACCTTTTATCTGCTCCTGAACGGTCATAGCACAGCTGCTCTCAAGCACGACATCTCGGCAGCCGACATGCGCTATGCGCTCATGAACCTGGACAGCTGGGCCGTTGTGGGCCACGTCGAGGTGACGCGCGCCGCGGTGGCCAACAAGGGCTACCGCTGGGACATCACGTTCCTTGACCAGGCGCTTAACCCGGGCAACCTGCCCCCGCTCATGCTGCACCCGAACGACCTAGCGGGCAATGCCGGAACTCTCAGCTACTCTGTGGCGGAAGTAGTCTCTGGGGCGCGCTCGGGCGGGCGCAAGGAGGTGCAGAAGGTGCAGACGACTGCGACGGGCGCTGAGGTGGAGGGGTATTACAGGCTGTCGCTGGACGGCTCGGACTGGTCCCCCCTTATCGCGTACGATGCGAGCGCGAGCGACATGGTGGACGCGCTGGAGTCCCTCGTGAGTGTGGGTAAGGTCTCGTGCTCGCGCTCCGGTCCGGACTCGGAGCTCGGCTACATTTGGCACGTGACGTTTGATACGCTGGGGTCGCAGAGCGACTGGGACATTCCCAAGCTCCAGGTGGACACGAGCTCGCTTTCAACGACGGACGACGACAACTACGTGGCGAGCATAACGATCTGGGACGGCGATAACTCGGTGAGCAACATCAACGCGGCCGCGCCCTCGCTGGTGGACTCCCAGATCGTATGCGACACGTGCACGATCGGCGAGACGCCGTACGCCTTCAGCTTTCAAGAGGTGGACGCCGACAGCGCGACGCTCGAGTACGAGATCACTGGCCTGCAGACCGGTGTGGAGTACCAGGTGCGCGTCCTGGCCGCGAACGAGCGCGGGTACGGCAGCGCCTCGTCGATCGTGAGCCACACGCCGCCGCTGCAGGTGCCCGGCGCTCCATCGAACGTGGCGCTGGCGGTCAAGGACGGTGATTCTTCGGCCCTGGAAATCTCCTTCGACCCTCCGAGCAGCGACGGCGGCGATGAGATCGTCAAGTACGCCGTACAGTTCGACACGGAGGCCGGCTTCAACTCGCCGGCCAGTGCGGGCTTCGCCGGCACATTGCAGTTGCGCTGTCCGAACTTCCCGGTGCTCGAGGTGATTACGGTGGAAACGGCGCCCACCGACGGCACAGAGGCGGTCAACAGCGGCTACTTTGACCTGGAGCTCGAGTACAACGGCGTGACAGTGAGCACGGAACACGGTGTAAGCTTTGACGCACCGGCCATGGCGGCGGACGAGTCAGGCGCCTCGGAGGTGTATTGCCTGGACAGCGGCGGCCTGAGCGTGTGCGACAACACGATCGAGCACGGCTCGATGCAGTCGCACATCGAGTCCATGACGCGCACACTGGGACTCACGAGCGGCGTCTCGGTGACCCGGACGGCGACGACGGGGAGCAAGGGCTACGTGTGGACCATCACCTTCTTGGACACCGTGAACGGCCTGACCTTGCGGGACACGTCGAGCGGCGCAAATCTGGGCACGGACGGCGACGACCCAGCGAGCGTGGCCATCAACACCATCTCTCTGGGCGCGACGTACTCGGCGTGCACCGGAACGCACTCGATCGAAGGCCTGACGCAAGGCCGCACGTACTACGCGCGCGTCTTTGCGTACAACTCGGTGGGCTACAGCATGGGCGCCGCCGCGCCCTCGCCCAAGAAGCCGATGAAGGTGCCAGCGCCGCCGACCGACGTGCGGCTGAGCGTCCTGAGCGGCACCTCCCTGCGCGTGGTGTTCTCGCCTGACGACGACGGCGGCGACACCATCACCAAATACCTGATCGAGTACGACACGGAGTCCACCTTCGACTCAAGCAACAAGCAGCAGAAGGAGCACCTCTACCTGGAGGGCGGCGCCCCGTTCTCGGTGTCGCTGACCGGGCTCACCATGGGCACGCCGTACTTTGTGCGCGTGGCGGCATACAACTCGCAGGGTTACGGAGCCTTTGAAAGCTCTTCGCCAACGTCGGAGAAGCCCATGCAGGTACCTTCGGCGCCGACCAACGTGCGGCTCCTGGTCACCTCGGACTCCAAGCTGACTGTCACCTTTGACACGCCGGAGAACACTGGCGGCGACGATATCAGCTACTACAAGGTACTCTGGGACCGCGACTCGTCCTTCTCGTCGCTCTTTGAGCTCCCGCACAAGGGCTACTCGGACCGACCGGCCTCTCTGCACCGCTCCTTTACCATCGGCGACCTCACCAACAGCACCAACTACTACGTCAAGGTCCAGGCGCGCAATACGATCGGCTATGGTCCGACGCAGCGCGCGAACCCAATCAGTCGCGCGGCCACCCCGCAGCTCCCGGGCAAGCCCTACAATGTGCAGGCCGTGGCCGGCGCCTCCGCTGGTACCATCGACGTCACTTTCAACGCGCCACGCGTGCCGGACCACGGCACGCCGTGCAACGGTGGCGGTCCGCTCTCCACTGCCACCGACGAGGTCTGCGCCACTGGGATGGGCCGCGACCACGGCAGCTTCGGCGAGGCGGATGGCGGCTCGCCCATCATTCGCTACATTATCGAGTGGGACGTGCAGCCCGACTTTGTCTCCAGCAACAACGCGCCGCACAAGGACCAGTACCTGCTCGCGGCCGACGACACCGACTCTTTCTCTTACCAGATCACCGGCCTGTCTTCTGCGCGCCGCTACTACGTGCGCGTCAACGCCGAGAACGCTGTCGGCCCCGGCCACTTCGAGGACTCCACCTCTGCGGGCGCCTCGCTTCAGCCCGTCACAAACTAACAAGCTCTGAGCAAGAACAAGGATAGAAAGACAGAACAACAAGATCTTTCTTTTCGTGAAGCAGGTGTTCCTTTGCATTACGTTGTCGCGCCTGAGCAAGAACAAAGATAGAAAGACAGAACAACGAGATCTTTCTTTTCGTGAAGCAGGTGTTCCTTCGCAATACATTGTCGCGAATGCACACTTGTGCAATGACCGTCAAACCTTCATGCTTGCGAACTACCCTTGGCACACAATCGTTCGTTCGCGTCTCTGGAACGGGCACCGCCATTCTCCAAGGCATTGCAGGGCACGCACGCACAGAGGAACTGTTCATACAGGGGGGAGCGACCCTTTCGTCAGTGGCGTAGGGCCTTGCGTGTCGTACTGGAACTAGCGCCGCCTTGCTTGCTCTACTCATCATACTCATCAGAGCTGGTAGAGCTTGAAACCAGTAGCTACTAGAGCTCTTAGTAGCTAGAGTCAGTAGCTGGAGACAGCTAGCTAGAAACACTAGCGCAAGGCCTCTGAGCTCTCTACCAGGAGCTCATTCGAGGCCCGAGCGAGCCTGTCAATGCCTTCTCAAAAGGAAAAGCTCTCTGCAGCAGAGAGGAGAAGAGAGGGAGAGAGATCTGGAGCCAGCATGGAGACATGGGCTGACGTGGCGAATCAACCGTGGCAGCAACACAATCATTGGATGAGCGATGTCAGCGCGCGGCGCCAAAGAGCGCCAGGTCCTCCTCAGAGGCCTCCGTAACACGAATGACCGAGCCAAAGATCTCCGACTGGTGCAGGTTGTCGCATGCCGCGTCGGCGTCCTCCGCCTCCGCCATGGTAACCAGTGCCTCGCGCGCGCCGCGCCCGCGCACCGAGGCCGCCACCACCTGGCCGAAGGGCACGAAGAGCGCCCTGATGAGCGCCTCCGTCGCCGACTCTGGCAGTCCGCGCACGCACACGCTGCGCGCCGCGCGCCCGCCCGCCGCAGCGCCGCCCGCCGCAGCGCCGCCGCCGCCGCTCATCGCCGCCGCCGCCGCCGCCGCCGCGCCGCCGCCGCCGCCGCCGCCGCCGCCGCCGCGATCGAGCACCACGCCGGCGACGCCTGCGCCTGCGACGCCCAAGGCCGACCAAAGGGATTTCCGCCGTTCTCTGTTCTCTGTCGCCCGTTCGCTGTTCGCTGTGGATCGAGAACGGAGCGCGTCGTCCGAGTGCGAGTCGGCGGCGAGCGCGGGCCGCGCAGACTCAGACTCAGACTCAGAGGCTTCAATTGAAGCATCCCGCGTCGAGAACGGCGTGCAGTGGCTGCAGGGGCCTGCTGCCTGCACTGCAGGGCCCTCCTGCAGCGCCTGCAGCGGCCTGCAGCGGCCTGGGGCCGGTGCAGGCGCGTGTAGGCCAGTTTGAGCCCGTGCGGGCCAGCGCGCGCCAGCGCGCGCCAGCGTGCGCCCAGTTTGGCCAGTGGGGCCCTCGAGAACTCCGTCACGCAGCGCCATAAGGTTGTCGTGGTCGGCAGCAATGGCGGTGGTCGGTGGCGGGCCGCCAGGCGGCGCGGCGCGGCGCTACGCTTTGTGTCAAAGAAGGTAAATACCAGCTGATGAGCTGGCCGCCTGTCGCTCTCCACTGCAAGCCAAGCCGCCACTGCACGGTTGCCCCTGCGTGGTTGTACCAGCCGCCCCTTGTCGCTCTCCAAGCCGCCAGAGGAACCGTGCAACGTTGACAGTGATGGCGGCGGCATCATTGGCGGGGTGGTGGGTCCGGTAGCCGCCGGTAGCCGGCGCGCAGCGCGTGCAGTCAGTCGTCTAGTTGCCAGACCCGACCAGAACGCAAGTGCAGCCGATGTGATGCGATGTGTGCATAAAAAGCCTCAGAAAAAGCGTGCAGCAGTGTGCACCGTGCACCGCTTCTTGCGCCCAAGTCAAGCTGCCCAAGCTACGGTGCCTCTCAAGCTGCAGCGTGGTGGCAGTGCCACGGCCCGTGGTGACGAGTTGAGCGAGGGTCGGCGAGCGCCTCGGGCGAGGGACGCCGAGGTTGCTGACAGTGTCAGAGAGAGGTACCACCAATCAACAATTAGCTTGTAGGTAGGCCAAGCCCGGACTCCAAGCTCTGGGCCCTAGCTAGCGTCTAGCACTTACTTATAGTCGCGCACACCTACACGCGCGCGCTCAGCCCTGCAGTGCAGCCTGTGTAGGTGGACGCGCCGGCGGCCCGGCGGAAGCTGGACCTCGCGGCAGCGCGCTCGCGGGCCGGGCGAGGGGCGCTGGCGGCCGATCAGCAGAGCGAGAACGGCGGGCGTAAAGCCGAAGGCGCCGGAGGCGCGGGGCGCGGGGCGCGGGCGCGGGCGCGGCGGCAGGATGGTGCTGCGGCGGGAGGAGAGCTTCCTGCACAGGGAAGCTAAACCGACCGAGCAGGAGAGCGTGGAGCGGCAGGCGCACAAGACGGAGCAGCGGCTGCATGACCTGCTGCACTCCCCGCGGCGCTATACGCTGCTGCCGGAGAGAGATGTGGAGGCGGCTGACGTGGCGGAGCCCGTGGGGCGGCGTGTGGGGTTCTCGCACGAGCACGTCAAGGCGATGGAAGCCGGCGAGTACATCTACGACCCGGAACTCGTGGAGGCCCTTGCCGACGTGAGTCAGCGGCTGGCCAACCTGGACTACTACACGACATTTGAGTCGCCGAAGGGGTCGGGCCTTCTTGGCCCGCGCTTCATGGACACGCGCATGGCTGAGGTCTTTCTGGGCGACCTAGAGGACCTGCTCCAGGTGTCGTCCTTGTTGCTGACCAAGATGGAGTTCTTGCGCGAGTTCCACACGAGTGCGCACGAGCGCCTCGCGTATCCATGCAAGGAGAACCAAGCTTGGACTCTGCGTCGGGGCATCGCAGGGATCGCGCGGTCCGTCCATGACACGCTCTTCCCTGGGCGGGCTGAGAAGCGCATCGCGCTGGAGGGCGGCGGACCACGCCAGTACGTGCTGCCGCATGCAGTTGAGAAGGAGGCCCGGCAGCGCAGCTACGGTGCGAGCTTTGAAACGAGCGTGGAGATTGCCAACCTGGTGACGGACCTCATCTTCATTCACTACAGCCTGCAGCCTCTGGTGTATGGCTCGGACGCGCACCACGACTGGGCGCTGCTGTTCTGGATCTCCGTGGTCGCCATGGCTTTCACCTTTTTGGGCCGCCTGCTGATCGGGCTCTGGAGCGCGCCGCAGGTCGACTGGCACGACCCTCGGCGCGTGCGCAAGTACTTCATTGGCGTCTGCGTGGGCCTGATCGAGCCCAACACGGGCTTCGAAGACTACATCAAGAGCTCTTTCAAGGACGAGGAGACTCTGAACCAAAACACGATCGGTGACTCGGGGGGTAGTTTCATCAAGGACACCATCGCGACACAGGCCAAGGCCGACTACAACGCGGCCAAGATGGCAGTCAGCACGGCCGCCGTTATGCTCGTGCAGGACATTCCGCAGATCATTGTGGAGATCCTCTACCTGTCGTACGTTGTGGACGGCAATTTTGACCTCGTCTACTGGCTCGCCCTGGGCACCTCGCTGGTGGCCCTGATTCGGCAGTTCTTCGAGGCTCACAACCTGCGCCGCGAGATCCCGCTTCTTCGCAACCTCATCTACCTGCGCCAGCTCGTGCTGGACCCGACTGAGGACGACAACATCCGGTCTCTCGAGCGTGAAAAGGAGGAGCACGGCGGCACCGGCAATGGCGGCCGCGGCATCGCCGGCCACGATGACTTTGACTTGTCGGGTCCTGAGCCTCTTCAGGGCGACAGTCCTGTCGCGTCCAGCGCCCTTCGCCGTGACATTGCGCGCATCCGCGGTCGCGTCACCGTCAAGGCCGCGCTGGTGTCCTTCTTCGAGTGGTCCGACCCGGAACTCAAGTGGGCGAGCCGCAACATGTGGGGCAAGGCTTCGGAGCTGTACAAACGCTTTCGAGAGTCCATGCTGCCCTCGCTCATCGAGCCAGGCGACCCGCTTCCCGTCGTCGGCACTCGCGTTGGTGCGCTGGCCGCGCTGTGCTGCTCGTCGTCCCTCCCGGGCCGCCTGTCCAAATTGCACAGACTCTCCTCCGGCATGGACTACGCACTCGGTCGCATGGACTACAGCCGTATGTTTCTCGACATCCGCATGCTCGAGCTTGCCGACTGCATCACCGTGGATGACAACGTCATCAGGCTGATAGCTCAGGCCTGCCCCAACATTCAGCAGCTCAACCTCAGCTTCTGCGTCAAGATCACAGACTTCGGACTCCAGCACCTGGCCACCGAGCGCTGTGTTTCGCTCAAGTCCGTGACGCTGGACAACTGCCTGGAAGTCACGGACGTGGGCATCGAACATGTCGCGGACGCCTGCGGCCGGAACCTGGTGCGGCTGAGCATTTGCAACCTCCCCCAACTGACACCGCGTTCGCTCGAGCTCATCGGCGACAAGTGCCACATCCTGCGCGAGCTGTACATGAACATGGACCTGCTGTACCGCGAAAATCTGCTCAAACTCAATTCGAAGCACAGGCTGTCATCGACCAGGTACGATGGGACGAACCTGGTTGAGCTGCTGCGCAAGTGTGGACCAACACTTCGCAAGCTCAAGATCAACAACCTCCAGGTCACGTTCAAAGAAGTTGAGCACTGGAAGGAATTCTGCAGGTACATGAGCCCATACATGCGCGAGCTCTCGCTCTCAGGTCTGGCAAACCTCGACGACGAGCGGCTGAATTTGCTCATGGAGCATCGTCAGCATCTGCGTTCCCTGCGCATTACCAGCGCTACCAATGTGGAAAAGGTGAGCGCACTCGCCGATTACGGCAACTCCCTCGAGGTGCTGGGCCTCGGCGGCACCAAGATCAAGTGGGCGGATACCAACGACCTCTGGCGTGCCCTTCCGGACGTCCGCGCGATCCAGATCGACGACCCGCAGCAGCTGGCCATCTTCTACGTGGAGCAACTCGGGCGGCAGCTTGATGCGTACCGCGCCTCAAAAGATGTTGAGAGCATGGTCAGGTGCGAAACGTACATGTCTGCGGCAGAGAGGAGCGTAGGAGCGCGCCACGTCGCAAAGGGCGTGGACCCAATGGAGGTGGACCAGAGCCCGAGTCAGGTCGCAACAACGCCCATGCCGTGGACCATTCAGGTCCACCACCGCATCCACAGGTTTATCGAGGAGCACGTCGAGGCAGTGCACCAAGCGCTAGCCGAAAACGTTGGCTATCTCAACCTCACCTTCAACGTTGCGCGCTCCACGGAGATCCTAGGTGCTATTGTCGCCCTTCTCGACTTCGTTCGTCGCGCGCTCTTTCGAGCTAGGATGAAGGATGCCTTTCGCAGGGAATGGGACGGTGTCGTTGGGGACAAAGAGCTCGCCAAGGGCTACTTGTGCGTCAACGCACTCCAGCAACTGATCAGAACGAACTCCGGGCTGCCGCGCGAGCTTGACCCGCCTTCGGACCTTTCCAGCACCACGGAGGCCGACTGGCTGCCCAACGTAGCTCTGCAGCCCTTTGGTATCATGTCGACACGCGCTCTGAGCGTGCGGCTCGACTTCCATTTGCTCGAATATGCCTTCCTGGCACCTCGCGAGCTGGAGACCGCGTGCGGTCGAAAGGAGAATTCCAAGCTACGGGCGCTGAATGGCAAGATCACCAAGCTTAGCCCGATAACCCTCGGCACCGACATGAAGGTCCGGCATGACATTCAGCGCCACCTCTTCATTCCCCCTGATGCCCGCTTCTACTGCTGGGCGTACCCGATCGAGGACCTCGACCTCGACGAGCTCAACTTCTTCGAGAATCAGCGCTACGCGGATGTCGCCATGCGGTTCCTGCACTTTGGGGGCTACATGTACTTCGATGAGGATGGCCACTTCGTAGCCGCCTCGGCACTCACAGTGGGCACTGCCCTCAGCTTCAACGGCCCGTACAGGATCCCGGATACCTCTGTCAAGAAGCTCGAAGAGGAAGGTCGCTGGCACGACGTCACCATCAAGAACCTCATTCCCACCGGGGCTAGTGACATGAACTTTTGCTACATCTTCAGCGATGAAGAGGTCCTCCCATCGTCCATTCCCAACCGCAACGGCGGTTTTGCATACCGCTACAAGATGCGCAATGGCGACGAGTGGGGCTACTTTTATGCAATTGCGCCTGTCTCGGATGTCATCCTCGGCGACTGACTTAGTCCTAACTAACAGTAAGTGCGAACAGTAGTTGGTTCCGGTATCCCACCCCAACTTCGTCCTCCCAAATCGGGAGGAACGAATCCTGAAAAGCGGAGGAGGCAGGACACGTAGCCTATTCCCACAAGGGACAGAATCTGGTGACTGCCTTGCCTTTGGGGTGTTTCCCCTTGGGCGGGGGTATGCGCACGGCTGTCGCCTGCACAGAGGGAGCTGTGCTCAGGAGAGAGAGAGAGAGGCTGCGCCCAGCCGCTCGCGCTGGCCGCCCTCCCTCCTCTGCTGCTGAGCGACCACGCCGTGCGCTACCTCCGACTTGGCGCCACGGGGCCTTCTTTCTGCCTTTTTCCGTCCTCTTTCCGACTTTTCCCACTTGTCTTGCACTTGTCTCCACTTGTCGTCTATGCGTGCAGGATCCGACTGGTTGTAGCCTTTCTTCCAAGTTGGGGGTAGCCGGAACAGAAGCGAGCACCCGAACTGTCCGGTCCTCAGGCTGGGGAGCCTGGGGAGGCTGGGCGCGGCTGGGCTGGGCTGGGCTGGGGTGCAGCTGCAGGCGCCACGGTCACAGCCTGCACTCACCAATCACTGTCAAGCTGCTAACGCAGCGTGGCGGTGCCACGGCGGCACAGGCCGCATGACACACGCGGCGCCATCCGGCCATGATTTGGGGGTGCTACATGGTGAGCCGTAGCCCGTGGTGCAGTGACGAGAGCTGAGCGAGGGTCTGCGAGGGACGCCGAGCCAAGCGAGCCTGCTGACAATGACTAGCTCTAGCTAGAGAGGAAACCAGGACTCGGACACCACTGGCACCATCATCACAACTGGGCTAAGCGCGGAGCTAAGCTTTTTTTACTTACTTACTCAAGTCACTTACTGTGCACATGCGCTTGCACGAAGAAAAGCTCGTGGACGAGTCACGAGCCAGCCGAGCCAGCGGCCCGCCAGACGCTGGACCTCGTGGCCGCGGCGGCGCGCTCGCGGGCCGGGGGGGGGCGCTGGCGGACGATCAGCAGAGCGAGAACGGCGGGCAAAGCCGAAGGCGCCGGAGGCGTGGGGCGCGGGACGCGGGGCGCGGGCGCGGTGGCAGGATGGTGCTGCGGCGGGAGGACAGCTTCCTGCGCGTGAAAGCTGACCAGCACGAGAAGGAGAGCGTGGAGCGGCAGGCGCACAAGACGGAGCAGCGGCTGCATGACCTGCTGCACTCCTCGCGGCGCTATACGCTGCTGCCGGAGAGAGATGTGGAGGCGGCTGACGTGGCGGAGCCCGTGCGGCGGCGCGTGGGGTTCTCGCACGAGCACGTCAAGGCGATGGAAGCCGGCGAGTACATCTACGACCCGGAACTCGTGGAAGCCCTTGCCGACGTGAGTCAGCGGCTGGCCAACCTGGATTACTACACGTCGTTTGAGTCGCCGAAGGGGTCGGGCCTTCTTGGCCCGCGCTTCATGGACACGCGCATGGCTGAGGTCTTTCTGGGCGACCTAGAGGACCTGCTCCAGGTGTCATCCATGTTACTGACCAGGATGGAGTTCTTGCGCGAGTTCCACACGAGTGCGCACGAGCGCCTTGCGAATCCAGGCAAAGTGAACCAAGCTTGGTCTCTGCGCCAGGGCATCGCAGGGATCGCGCGGTCCGTCCATGACACGCTCTTCCCTGGGCGGGCTGAGAAGCGCATCTCGCTGGAGGGCGGCGGACCACGCAAGTACGTACTGCCGCATGCCTTTGTGAAGAAGGCCCGGCAGCGCCGCTACGGAGCGAGCCTGGAAACGAGCGTGGAGGTTGCCAACCTGGTGACGGACCTCATCTTCATTCACTACAGCCTGCAGCCTCTGGTGTATGGCTCGGACGCGCACCACGACTGGGCGCTGCTGTTCTGGATCTCCGTGGTCGCCATGACTTTCACCTTTACGGGGCGCCTGCTGATCGGGCTTTGGAGCGCGCAGCAGGTCAACTGGCACGACCCTCGGCGCGTGCGCAAGTACTTCATTGGCGTCTGCGTGGGCCTGATCGAGCCCAACACGGGCTTCGAAGACTACATCAAGAGCTCTTTCAAAAACGAGGAGACTCTGAACCAAAACACGATCGGTGACTCGGGGGGCAGTTTCATCAAGGACACCATCGCGTCACAGGCCAAGGCCGACTACAACGCGGCCAAGATGGCAGTCAGCACGGCCGCCATTATGCTCATGCAGGACATTCCGCAGATCATTGTGGAGATCCTCTACTTGTTGTACGTCGTGGACGGCAATTTCGGCCTCATCTACTGGCTCGCCCTGGGCACCTCGCTGGTGGCCCTGGTTCGGTGGCTTTTAGAGGCTTACAACCTGCGCCGCGAGATCCCGCTTCTTCGCAACCTCATCTACCTGCGCCAGCTCGTGCTGGACCCGAC
Organism: Thraustochytrium sp. TN22; assembly: GCA_013306675.1. Classification (NCBI taxonomy): domain Eukaryota; class Bigyra; order Thraustochytrida; family Thraustochytriidae; genus Thraustochytrium; species Thraustochytrium sp. TN22. Next base: position 156,990 of record JABLUY010000015.1, on the reverse strand, counting down.
TGAGGACGACAACATCCGTTCTCTCGAGCGTGAAACGGAGGAGCCAGGCAGCGCCGGCAATGGCCGCCACGGCATCGCCAGCAACGATGACTTGTCGGGTCCTGAGCCTCTTCAGGGCGACAGTCCTGTCGCGTCCAGCGCCCTTCGCCGTGACATTGCGCGCATCCGCGGTCGCGTCACCGTCAAGGCCGCGCTGGTGTCCTTCTTCGAGTGGTCTGACCCGGACCTCAAGTGGGCGAGCCGCAACATGTGGGGCAAGGCCTCGGAGCTGTACCAACGCTTTCGAGAGTCCATGCTACCCTCGCTCATCGAGCCAGGCGACCCGCTTCCCGTCGTTCGCACTCGCGTTGGTGCGCTGGCCGCGCTGTGCTGCTCGTCGTCCCTCCCGGGCCGCCTGTCCAAATTGCACAGACTCTCCTCCGGCATGGACTACGCGCTTGGTCGCATGGACTACAGCCGTATGTTTATCGACATCCGCATGCTCGAGCTTGCAGACTGCATCACCGTGGATGACAACGTCATCAAGCTGATAGCTCAGGCCTGCCCCAACATTCAGCAGCTCAACCTCAACTTCTGCGTCAAGATCACAGACTTCGGACTCCAGCACCTGGCCACCGAGCGCTGTGTCTCGCTCAAGTCCGTGACGCTGGACAGCTGCCTGGAAGTCACGGACGAAGGCATCAATCATGTCGCGGACGCCTGCGGCCGGAACCTGGTGCGGCTGAGCATTTGCAACCTCCCCCAACTGACACCGCGTTCGCTCGAGCTCATTGGCGACAAGTGCCACATCCTGCGCGAGCTGTACATGAACATGGACCTGCTGTACCGCGAGAATGTGCTCAACCTCAATTTGAAGCACATGCTGTCATCGACCAGGTACGATGGGACGGACCTGGTTGAGCTGCTGCGCAATTGTGGACCCACACTTCGCAAGCTCAAGATCAACAACCTCAGGGTCACGTTCAAAGAAGTTGAGCACTGGAAGGAATTCTGCAGGTACATGAGCCCATACATGCGCGAGCTCGAGCTCTCAGGTCTGGAATTTCTCGACGACGAGCGGCTGAATCTGCTCATGGAGCATCGTCAGCATCTGCGTTCCCTGCGCATTACCAGCGCTACCAAGGTGGGAGAGGTGAGCGCACTCGCCGATTACGGCAACTCCCTCGAGGTGCTGGGCCTCGGCGGCACCAAGATCAAGTGGGCGGACACCAACGACCTCTGGCGTGCCCTTCCGGACGTCCGCGCGATCCAGATCGACGACCCGCAGCAGCTGGCCATCTTCTACGTGGAGCAACTCGGGCGGCAGCTTGATGCGTACCGCGACTCAAAAGATGTTGAGAACATGGTCAGGTGCGAAACGTACATTTCTGCGGCAGAGAGGAGCGTAGGAGCGCGCCACGTCGCAAAGGGCGTGGACCCAATGGAGGTGGACCAGAGCCCGAGTCAGGTCGCAACAACGCCCATGCCGTGGACCATTCAGGTCCACCACCGCATCCACAGGTTTATCGAGGAGCACGTCGTGGCAGTGCACCAAGCGCTAGCCGAAAACGTTGGCCATCTCAACCTCACCTTCAACGTTGCGCGCTCCACGGAGATCTTAGGTGCTATTGTCGCCCTTCTCGACTTCGTTCGTCGCGCGCTCTTTCGAGCTACGATGAAGGATGCCTTTCGCAGGGAATGGGACGCTCTCGTTGGGGACAAAGAGCTCGCCAAGGGCTACTTGTGCGTCAACGCACTTCAGCAACTGATCGGAACGAACTCCGGGCTGCCGCGCGAGCTTGACCCGCCTTCGGACCTTTCCAGCACCACGGAGGCCGACTGGCTGCCCAACGTAGCTCTGCAGCCCTTTGGTATCATGTCGACACGCGCTCTGAGCGTGCGGCTCGACTTCCATTTGCTCGAATATGCCTTCCTGGCACCTCGCGAGCTGGAGACCGCGTGCGGTCGAAAGCAGGATTCCAAGCTCCGGGCGCTGAATGGCAAGATCACCAAGCTTAGCCCGATAACCCTCACCACCGACATGAAGGTCCGGCATGAGATTCAGCGCCACCTCTTCATTCCCCCTGATGCCCGCTTCTACTGCTGGGCGTACCCGATCGAGGACCTCGACCTCGACAAGCTCAACTTCTTCGAGAATCAGCGCTACGCGGATGTCGCCATGCGGTTCCTGCACTTTGGGGGGCTAATGTACTTCGATGAGGATGGCCACTTCGTCGCCGCCTCGGCACTCACAGTGGGCACTGCCCTGAGCTTCAACGGCCCGTACAGGATCCCGGATACCTCTGTCAAGAAGCTCCAAGAGGAAGGTCGCTGGCACGACGTCACCATGAAGCATATCATTCCCACCGGGGCTTATGTGGACTTTTGCTACATCTTCAGCGATGAAGAGGTCCTCCCATCGTCCATTCGCAACCGCAACGGCGGTTTTGCATACCGCTACAAGCGCAACGGCGACGAGTTTGGCTACTTTTATGCAATTGCGCCTGTCTCGGATGTCATCCTCGGCGATCCGTAGTTTTGGTTCCGGTCAAAAGAGCATGTTCAGCCTCGCTTACAGATTTCACTTGATCACATGAGGTTCACTGGCTGGCTGGCTGGCTGGCTGGCTGGCTGGCTGGCTGGCTGGCTGGTCGGCCCGGCCGGCTGGTTTGTTGGGTTGTCTGCACGAAATGATCGCGCGAGCTCCTACCACGCCTGTGTGAGACCGCTTTCCAGCTTCGGGACAGCGTGGTAGCGCGTGTGCAGCTTTCGCCGGCTTGCGTCGGAATAAGGGCCAGATCCGACCCAGTGCTCGTACACGCGCGCCACGGCCGGGCTGGCCTCCGGGTCACGGACCACACGGTCGTGAAAGATGCGGTCTACCTCCACGAGACGGTCACGGCGGGCCGCCTCCTGCGAGGACGCAGCGAGAACACCGCCAGTGGCAGGCTGATCAGCGGCACTGTCCGAATCCCTGGCCGGGCGCGCCTGGCCGCCGCCATTCAAACAGCCTGACGGGCAGGCCATGATCTCCACATAGTCATACTTGCACTTCCCGCGCTTCATCTGACGGACAATATGCTGAATGTTGCGGAAGCCGTAGGCCGCAGCAAAGTTGAGCGCCGGTTGGCCCTTGACGTGCAGTTCGACAGAGAAGATGTCAGCGTTGCGGCCCTGCTTAAACGGGAGCGGGCCGTCGGGCACGTCGACGCCAAAGAGCTCCTTGGCTGCGCGGCGGAAGGTGTACTCCAGGTAGCCGCCGGACCCGCCTTGGGCCGCGGTAGCACCCACCGCAGAGGCCTCGGCAAGGTTGCTGAGCGCCTCGCGGAGCCGCTCCACCTTCTCGCAGTCTACATGCCCCTCGACCGAGTCGACCTCCATACCGTCGCGGTCCTCGGCGCTCGCGTCAGGGTCGGCGAGCATGAGATCAGCGAGCTCTGTGGTGGTGAGAACGCAGTCTACGTCTCGCGCATCGGCGCCTGCGTAAAAGAAATCGTTTCGGGAGGCCTCCAGCTTCTTGTCGGCGCATGGCATGACCGTGACATGCAGGATGCGGGAGGGTGGGATGCCGCACGCGCGGCTCACGAGATCCTTGACGAGGGCGCCAGCGATTTGCTGCGGTGACTTGGTTGAGGAGATGTACGGAATGGCCTCGGGGCAGGACTTCTCTGCGTAGCAGATCCAGCCCGGGCAGGCGGAGGCGAGGAGCGGGGTGAGACTGGCCTCCGCGACGTGGCCGCCATGCTCCACGAGACGCGCGCTCGGGCCGTTGGGGTCTACCGTCTCGGCGGTGTTACTGACAGCCGCGCTGCAAGGCGGCGCAACCCATGGTGTTTGTGTCGTCTGCGCCTGCGCCTGCGCCTGCGTCTGGCGGGCCTTGTAGCGGTGGATGAATTCGCGAGACTGCTCAACGAGTGCGAGGTCGCCGGCAAGCGTGGCATCCAGCACAAAGTTGACGCGCTTGCGCTTGCGGAGAAAGGCGGACACGCGCGCCTGCATGTCAATGGCGCCCGCAGCGCCAAAGTGGGCTGCGAGCGAGGCGCGCGACTGCGCCGAGAGTGTCACGACGACAGCATCAAAGTCGGCCGAGGCGGCCTTGCGCTCGAACTCTGCGGAGCTCTGCTGCTCAATCAGCACGGTCTCGGCGGACGTGACGCAGCCACTGCATGCCAGGCAGTCGCTCAGCGAGACCTTGGCGGTCTTTTTGTCCGAGGTCTTGATGAGGTCGGGCGCCGCCAGCGCCGGTGCGGCGAACGCGGGCGTTCCGAGCGCCGGCTCGACGGCCAGCGCGCCGTCCAGGTCATGCTCGATCTGCAGGCCAACCTTGGGCAGCCCTGCGGCGGTTGCGTCTTCGGCGGTCTTGCCGCCGCCCGCCTCGGAGGACCCAGCGAAGATCGGGTTCACGCAGGCCTGCGACGGCGAGATGAAGTCGTTCAGGTCGCCCAGAAGCACTGAGCTTGCAAAGCCCGACATGGTGCTGTGCGCTGTCCTGGCGAGCGGCGAGGGGTGGTGGCCTACGCGCCACGCTGCGCCACAGCGTGCAGGTTTGCTGCAAGCCTTGGCCCAGGCGCGCGCGGAGCCGCTGTGCACAGCACCAAGGCGTCGGCAAGGCCTTTCGTTTCGTTTTCGCCGATATCGTGCACGAAGCAATCTCTGATGATGCCTTCGATGAGGAGGAGGAGGAGAGCCTGAGGAGATGAAGAGAAATAGGCGGATGTGTAAGCTGAGCACTGCAGCATCATCCGAGTCACCTGCCTGCTGGCTAGAGCTAAGGCCTTCGTCATCATCAAGCGCATCATCTCAGGATTTTCGTCCTTGTCGTCGTCGTCGTTGTTGGCACCAGCTGCACAAGACCAACTGCCAGTGGTTCATGACAACAGAATAAATGCGAATAGATATTTGCAAGTCGGTTCTGGGGCTGGTCCTGTCTTACCTACACTACGAGTTGTGGGCAGGTGGCAGGATGAGTGAGCGTTCGCCACCTATTCTCTGCCTCCCTCTCCCCTCTGCGTGTGTCTTTCCTCACTTGGGCGCGCTACGGCGCGTGGGAAGCCGAGGGATCTTGCAAATGCGATGGCCCCGTTCACTGTCAGCGATCTCGGCAAGCGCATTGCGTGCATCAGCGGACTCCGGGTCGAGGCGCAGCGCCTCGGCGAGCGAAGCCTTGGCCAAAGCCACGAGGCCAACGTCCTTCAGCGCAAGGCCCTTGCGGAGATGCGCCGTTGCGTTGGAGCTGTCCACGACGAGAGCCATGGAGGCGTCATGCACGGCTGAGCTCGACCACTGGCGCTTCAAGTTGCATTCAGCGCGGCGCAGGTAGCAGCGGACAGCGGCGTCGCGGTCCGCCTTGAGACGGTCCCAGCCGGCCTCATCGAGCGCCGAGCCAAAGGCCGACACGGCCTCCGCAAAGCGGCCTTCGTCAGCCAGCGCCTCGGCGCGACGCAAGGTCGCCCGCGTCTCCGTGCGATCGGCCGCACCGGTGGCGTAAAGGACTGCCGGGTGAATATCACCAAGCGCCTTGGCTAGCCTAGCGACAGCAGCCGCCTCATCCGAGGAGAATTCGAGCGGCTCGTGCAGGGTGCCTGGATCGCTCAAAACAACGGCCGGCGGCGACTCATGCCGCAGGTGCCGTTGGTTGGTACGTGCCGTGAGCGAGAGCGCCGCGATGGGATCGTGTGATCGCGCGGCGGTGTTGTACCAGAAGAGCGCATTGTCCCGGACCTCGTACCAAATGGTGACAGAAGCGGCTGAGGAAGCCAGGCTCGAGGAGGAAGAGGACGAAGCCGAGGCGGAAGTCTTGCCCGTCTTGGACAGCTGCGCTCGCTTCATGAAGCTGGACGCGATGCGCTTAGGGCGCAATCCTGGAGCAAGAGATGCCGTGGAGCACGAGCCCGTGGATGACTGGTCTGTACTGCTGACGACGGATTCGAGGTCGAGAACACCGCTTGCGGGGAGCCGGCGCAGTTGCAGGGGCCCAGAGCGCGCCGCGGGCGTCTTGGAGCGACGCCCGGCCTGGCGTGCGGCCCTGAGTTGGTCCTGCACGGAGAGGGGACGAGCCATGGCCTGCACCCAGACCCAAGCGCGGGCGCTCGGGTCCTCAAATGTGTACACGAGGTCCAGGTGGGGGGCCGCACCCGCGATGGAAAAGCTAGAGACATCCCCGGAAAAGACGCGCGTAGACTCCGTGAGAACAAGCGTGTCCACAACCTGGGACTTGGCGACCAGGAGAATGCGGTTCTGCAGCAAGAGGAGATGCGTTTCGGGCAGCGCCGCCTTGCTTGCCGCGGCCGCAGCGGCAGTCCCGCTAGAGCCGCCTGAGAATCGTGAGCCACGGCTGACTCCGACCGCCTCGCCCCCCGCGACCGCGCGTAAGTATGCGAGGTGGCGGTCCATGGTGCAGCGCACGACGGCGGAGTGTCGCAAAAGATCCTTGGGTCGCAGACAGTCGGACCACGGCAGCTTGCGGGCTTCGTTGGCTTTGAGGGCAACGGCGAGGCGCGCAGCCGCCCGCGCCCGGTACCAGTGCTGCACGGCGGCGGCGGCGCGGCGGCGGCGAATGCGCCGCACCAAGAGGCGCCTCCGCCAGAAGCGAAGCCAGACCTGCACGGAGACGGCCGCGTGCACAGCGCGAACACGTGCACGGCGCGGACCCAGCATGCGAGCGACGGCCTGCAGCACGAGCGCAGCGCGGCGCAGCGCCGCAAGGGCGCTCGTGGCTGCGCGGCCCCGCCACCAGGCCGCAATTTGGACGGCGCGGGCTCGATCGAGCCCCAGGCGCCTTCGCTCGCTGCTAGCGCGCCAGAGCGCCTGCACTCTGGTTGCGGCAACGAGTTTGCTCTCGTTTGCGACGAGCAGGTGTTCCCTCACAGCCCTTTGGATCTGCGTGGCGGCCCGACGAGCCAGCACGAGGTCGAGGCGCTCGAGACGGGCGCGCGCGGCCGGTTCGAGCAGCACGTGGTCCAGGCCGACGCGAAAGGGCTGCGTCTCCTCGGCGCCGTCGTCGCGACGTGCAACCATGCGGCGCAGGAGTTGCAGCGCGAGGAGGCGCTTGGACTGGGACTCGTCCGGCGCGCAGCGCGCGCGGACGGCAATCGCGCGAAAGCGGCGGAAGAAGGCCTCGTGCACAAAGCGCTCGCTAAAGCCCGAGGCACGGAAGCGAACCAGCTCGAGGACAGAGAGGAAGCGGAGCTGGTTGAGCACGAGCGCGGCATCGAAATCGCCGGCGGTCTTGCCATCGTCGGCGTGGTCGTCAGCGTGGTCGTCAGCGTGGTCATCGGCAAAGGCCGCAGCCTGAGTCAAGCCAGCCGCCCGTGCGCTGGGCTTGATGCAGCGTACGAAGTGCACTGCAGTGGCTTCCATGACCTCGTCCAGGTGCGCGAGCTGCTTGCGGAAGAGCCCGGCGATGGACTTATGGGAGGCGAGCGTGCGCGCGGCGCGGAAGTCGGGTTGCGCCGCGCCAGACTCCAGAGCCAGGCGGCGCGAGTGGCGCTGGCCGCCGACCGACGGTGAGGCGACGGCCCGGTTGGCGTCGTGTGCAGCGGTGCTGGAGGTTAGCGCAGCCAAGTCGCTGGCCGTGGAAGTCTCAAAGAGGTGCGCGACGAAGCGATTCTCGCTGCGCAAGAGCGCGTCGGCCACGTCGGCCTGGAGGGCGTCAGCGTTGGCTTGCACGAAACCGCGCGCGTCATAGACGACCGACCCAGCGCTGTGGCGCACGGTAAAGGCAAGGACGCCAGCCTGCGGCGGAATCTCCACCTCGGACGCAGCTTTGGAGCGCAGGGTGTCCACGAGCGCTTCATCGGTGAGGCGCAGTGCCGAGGCCTCATCCAGGATTGTGAGCAGGCCGAGCGGCCGTGCGTCGAGCGCCGCGATGACGGCGCTGGAGTCGTTGAACGGAGCCATGTCGGTGACCGGGTCGAGGCCCTCGTCCTCGAGGAAGTCCCGCTCCAGCTGAACGAGGTGCGTTTCAAACTTGTGCTGGAGCTTCTCGTTGGCGTAGTTCATGCATAGCTGCTCGAAGCGGTTTGTGCTGATCCGCTCGAAGCCGAAGACATCAAGCAGGCCAATGGAGGCCGCCGGCTGCGAGGCGCGCGTGTCGGCACCGGGCTGCGCTGCGTTGACACGGGCGTTGACCGAGGCGAGCACAAAGTCAAAAAGCGCCGTGTAGAGCGCTTTGGCGAGACCGTCGCGCGACGCCAGCGCCTCCGGCTCAGAGAGCGGTAGCTCCGACACGGAGCCGCCAGCCTCCACGGCGCGCACGCACAAGAGGCGATCGAGCTCCGAATCATCGAGCGCGAGCCAGCGTGCCACGCGGTCTGCGGCCGCGGCTGCGTTCGGGTCATTTCGGTCCAGAGCGCAGCCCTCCATGCCATGGCCGCGGTCTGCCGGGCAATAGCGCAGGTTACCGACGTCCAGGATGCGCAAAAGAGCCTCCCAGATGCCCTTGCGCTGCTTCGCGTCGATCCCAACATCCTCCATGGCCTCGCGCACCTGATCCATACGCTCGCGTGCATTCTGGTCGACACTCTTGCTTTCGCCGGCAGCCTCCGCGCCGCGTGGCGTCAGGTAAGCGTAGACGTGGTCGACTTGCGCCTCTAGGTGGGCAAATTCCTCCTCTCCATCCTCCGCCTCTCCATCCTCCTCCTCCTCCTTTTCCTCCTTCGGGACTCTCCCGTCCTTCCTCTCTCCCTTGTCGTTGTCGCGCGCATCCCTAGCTCCGTCGCGCAGGCGTGAGAGAAGGTAGTAGAAAATGTGAAAGGAGCGCTGGCCTGAGTCGTGGCAGATGACGCGCGTCTTTTCGAGCAAGAAGTGCTGCGTGCGAGCGCCGATGATGACGCCGTCTCGATTGAAGTCGAGGTGAAGCAACTTGCCGAAGCGGCTCGAGTTGCGGTTATTTTCCGTCGCGGCGTTGCCAAAGGCTTCCAAGATGGGCAAGACCTTGACCATGGAGTCCTCGACCGCCGAGCCCAGCTCGGACAGCGCGCCGTCTCCCACGTCCGCAGGAGTCGCTGTTGAGGAAGAAGGAGAGGAGGAGGAGGCGGAGGAGGAGGACGAGGACGAGGAGGAGGTCCGCGACACGAGGGCGGCCAGCCCGCGGCCGCCGCGGCCGCCGCGGCCGCCGCGTGACAGCGAGCGGCCGCTAAGGCCCATCTTGCCCACGTAACGGTCGACCTTGGCTTTGGTAGCCTGGGCAGCCACTGCCCGTGCCTCGCGAGACTTGCGCACGAGGTACCGCGTGAAAAACTTGGTCGCTTCGGTCTTGCCAGCGCCGCTCTCGCCATTGATCATGATGGACTGGCTCTTGCGCGTCGGACCGGCCATCATGCGCCTGTACGCCTTCTCCGCCACCCCGGCGAGGTGCGCCTCGCGCGGCGCGCCCGCGCATTCCGCAAAGAATTCTTCGCTGATGCCACGCTCGCCCGGGAGCGCGCGCCCTGGATTCAGGCTCACCAGCACGCTGCCGACCCAAGTGCACGGCTGCCCAGACACGAAGCGGCGGCGAATGAGGTCCAAGAGCGCCGCCTCGTGCAGCCCCGGTAGACGCAGCGCGTCCTCCACGTCAGCCAGCTGACCGTCCACGAAGGGCAGCTCTTGCACCGGCCGCTGCCTCTTGAGCGACGATGATGACGATAAAGAAGAAGAAGAAGAAGAAGAAGAGGAAGAGGAAGAGGAAGAGGAAGAGGAAGAAGAAGACCGCGGCCGGACCTCCGCGAGCGCCCACCCACGCTGCGTTTCATTCTCTCTGCGCTGCCAGACGCGCTCTATCTTAGTCTCCATGTTCACCAGCACGAGCAGCTACGGCTCGAACGCCTCGTCGCGCCCTGCTTGGCGCAAGGAAGGAGGCGCGCGAGCGCCGAGCCTTGACGCCCGGTGAGAGTGCGTCGAGCGAGCGAGAGCGCGCGCCGCGAGCGGTGTTGCCGTGGCCGGTCGGGTCCGGGTTGTCGTCGATGGACACGCGCCTGAACGCCGTGCCGCTCCCTTCTTTCTCTGAGCTGGCAAAGAAGCGTAGCCGAGCAGGCGGAAGGGGACGGCGGGCAGCGCGCGCGAGCGACCGCCTCACGGTCAAGTCGAGCGAGCGCGCGCCGCTCGCGCTGCTGCCGTGTCTGGCCGTGCCCGGACTGTCTCGTCAATGGACGGCCGCGCGATGAGGCCAGGATGGATCGATCGGCGCCTTGCACGGTCGCCAGGCGTGCCGCTTGGCACGGCGCGGCGCGCGCGGCGACGATACCTCGTGCGGCGGGTCACGTCCTGCCCCGGTCGCACCAGCAAGGCGCCGGGCGCAACGCGAGCCGCTCGCCAGCGCACGCGAGCAGATCCCGGTTCATTGTCGCCAGGGCAGCACACGCGCCGCCGTGGCTGCGGCGCGCGCGTTGCCTCCGAGTCCGGCGGGCGCGCGCACGAAATTTAGCCCAGCCCGGCGCCGCGCTCGGTGTGTAAAAAGGGGACCAACCCAACCACGCGGCCGCCGCGGCGGCGACCACTGCACGCCGCGCATCAGCTCCGCTCCGCTCGGAGCCTCGGGCCAGTGAACATGATGTCGCGGCAGAGCTGGTAGCTCTAACTAGGCTAAGAGCTACGAGAGATAGATGGCCAGCCAGGCGGGTATGCCTGGCTCTCTTGCTCTCTAGCTTAGATCTGGAGCGAAAAAGAAGAGACGACTCGAACTCGGACAGGGAGTGGGAAAGTAGGGAGCCGACTCGAACGCGAAGACAAGGTCAAGCGGTGGTTCAAGGGGATGAGCCAGATCAGCACGACCACTGGCCCGGGAAAATCGTCGATTCGGCGCGGCTATCCGTCTCGTAGCAGCGTAGCTATGACACTAACGCGGAAGGAGGCCTACAGCTGGTTGCTTCGGGCTAGATGTCGTAGAGCAACTCTTGGAGAGCAGGAACGACCACCCATGGTGCTCTGGTGGTCGATGATGAGAAGAAGAAACTGTGCAAACCGCGCGCGTGCGGCCCGATGCCCACCTAACTCTTGTCACGGATCGTTGCAGGTGATCTGTCCAGGCGGACGATTTGACCCACCAGCGTCCAGCGTCCGGGCCGGCCGCCGGTGACCACCAAGAGCAACCGTCGGCAACGGGCAGGTGGACACAAGTGCCATGGGCGCCGGGTTTCCCATTTCCTCTGTGCTGCTCAGGCTGGTTGTGCAAGCTAAGAAGTTTGTTTGAACGGCAGTCCTGCGGCCAGCGCTTGACAAGAAGCGGTGGCATGACGCTTAGTTACTGCCATGTAAGCGCAAGCCGGACTCGGTCTCGAACTTGGACTCGGGCATCGACCCGGCGGGCGAATGGGCCGTGGCGCTGGCGCCAAGCCGCGCCGCCGCCCGGCCGGGCGCCGGCGGCGGCCGGCGCCACCGGCCCCGGGGTCGCGCCAGACCGCGGGGACCACCCTGTGAGAGCTTTTCCGAGCCACGGGCGATCATCTCAGCCAGCTGGGCCAATGTCGGCGGAGGGCCTGGCCGATCAGGCAGGCCGCAGGAGGCGATCAAGCTTCACTGTCAGCACACGGCTCTAGGCCTAAGAGCTGATCTCTTGACCTGCCATCTTACGAACCTGGCCAGTGTCGTCGGAAGACGCAGCGTCCGCCCTCGTGGCGCCGGCACCGGACGCGCGTCAATGAACCTCAGGTGTTTCAACGATTCTGTCCTCTCTTGTCGTGTCTCGATTCAGCGGGATGGGTCGATACGGGACTGCTTTCGTTGTGCCACCAGGTTATTACTACCTACTGCTAGCTAGCTAGCTAGCTAGCTAGCCAGCTGCTCTTATTGAAGCAGTGCCAGTGGCTGGTGCGCGGTCCTTGCGCACGCGGAGTCCTTGCCTCGGGTCCTCCGCGCGCCCGGGCCTTCTTCATTTCCAGCAGGACTCTGGCAAGGTGCCCGCGTGGCGTGAATCACCGTGCTGTCGCTGTCGGTGCAGTGCAGCAGGCTTGCCGCCGCTCTCATCTGCCGCACGTCAGTCCTTGCTCGTACAAGCCGCCCGTGAGGCCGGCCTTCGGCCAACTCTCTCCCAGAGCAGACAACCCCGTGCCGAATCGCGCCTTCTTCCTCGGGCGGGCCTTCCGAGTCTTGCTTGCGGTGGGGCGCCGCGAGCGGTACGCCACGCCACGCCTGCTCGCACTCTCGGTCAGGCAGCAATGCTGCATCGCTCCCGGCATTGCAGTGCGTCCTGCTTGCGTCCTGTCGCGAGCGCGCGAGCGCGACGTCGCGGTGTGACGGCGACACACCGCAAAAACCCGAGGCCGAGGGCTGCCGCGCGTCGCGCAGCCAGCCTGAGCTGTGAAGCAAGTCGAAGCGAGCAAGCCTGAGGCCTGGCAAGTCGCGAGCGCGGCCCAGGCCGCCGCTGGCAGCAGCTGGCACACGGCTGCAGCCGTGACGAGAGACTGCAGTGAGCCTCATAAGCACCGCCAAGGCAGCCGAGCAGAGCTCCGCCGCGCGCTCGCCGCGGGCCCCGCCTCGCCTCGCCGTTCGCGCCTCGCCTCGCCGCGCCGCGCGAGCTGCCCGCGTAGTAGCTCTAGCAAGAGCCCAAGACCTCGCTCGCTCGCTCGCTCGCTCGGGCAACCTGAGCTGCCTGCCTGGCGCCTGCCTGCCTGCCAGTGCCTGCCAGGAAGCCCCGCGTGCCACGGGCGTGGCCGGCGGTCGGGCAGGGCAGCGCGGGGGCGCCGTCGTCACCGCACTCCAGCAGCGCAGCGCAGGCGGCGGCCGCGGCCGGCGACAGAGCAGGAGCCCCGGCGAGGGCGCGAGGCCGGCGAGGCAGCAGGCGGCGGCCGCGCGCGCCTGCCACGGCCTCCGAGCCCCGCTCGTCGCTCGCGCTCGCGCGGTCGGGGCCGGCCGCCGCGAGGCGAGGCGAGGCTCGGGCGCGGACCGCGCGGCCGCGCGCGCTGTCCTGCCTGCTCGCGTTGGCAACGTCGCGTGCGCCGCGCGATCCGCTCCTCCCATCGTGCATCGAGCGGCCAGCGCCGCGCGCGGGAGTCGGGGAGGCGGAGCGGCGGCGCCGGCCGGGCAGCGGGCGCGGCAGCCTCGCGCAGGCAGACTTGACTTTACTGCTGCCGCTTCGGCCCTGCGGCGGCGCGGCGCGGCGCGGCGCGGCGCGGCGGCGCGCGCGCGAGGCGCTGACGACCGCGGAAGGCGAGAGGTGCGAGCAAGAGCCGTGGTCGGGGGGGGGGACCCAGGCAGGCCGTCGACGCGGCGCGCGGCCGGAGAGAGGCAGGCGCTGGCAGGCAGGCAGGCAGGTAGGTGCAGCTCCAGCAGGCAGACAGCGAAAAGACCTCGGCTCGGTCGCGCGCGGCTCGCGCGCGGCTCGCGCGCAGCTGCGGCGGAAAATGCCGTGGCTGGTACGGCCCGAGGAAAAGCGGCCCGAAGGCCAGCTGCTCTTCGTGCACGTGCCCCGGTGCGGAGGGACGAGCTTGACGAAGCTGTTCGGCGTGGAGAGTAAGTCCCGGGCGCGCGCCAACCTGTACAACAAGGCGGGCCAGTTGTACTTTTACTATCGGTACCGCGTGCTGGAGCAGGGCAACTTCCCGCTGCGCACGTGGGAGAACCTGTACGCCGCGACGGTCATCTTGACGGGCATCATTGTGTATTTTGCGGTGCCGGACTGGAGCATCGGAGCGTGCAGTGGGTCGCGGTGGTGCCCGCCGCCGCTGAGCATCTCGTTCTGGGTGTGCGGCACGACGACCTTCCTGCTGTCCACCCTGGTCATGGGCGCGCCGGTGAGCGGCCGCCAGGACTTCATGCGACGCTTCAATCAGTACGTCTTTGGAAAGCTGCTCTGCGACTTTGGTGCTGCCCCGCTCTATCTGCACGGTGTGGGCAAGGATGGTTATCTCATCCACTACACGGCGGAGAAGATGGTTCGCCACAAGTTTATCACGCGTGCGGACCTGCAGGATTGCTTCACCATCGTACGTAACCCGTACTCGCGGTTGGCCTCGGTCTACCGCTACAACCAGCTCGGACCGTGCGAGAGCTTCAAGCACTTCCTACTGGAGTGGCGCGAGCGCCTTGCCGTCTTTCGGCAGACGGGCAGTTCAGAGGAATGGTTCGTTTATTGCCACGTGCTGCCCATGGAAGCCTTTACGCACGACCGCGACGGGACGCAACTCGTCCCGCACATTGTGCGCCAGGAGGACCTCAAGGTGCTCAAGCGCCGCGACGCCGCGCACACCGACCTCTTCCAGCGCAAGTACAAGGGCCTGCCAGCCAAGGTGCTGGACGCCTTGCGCGATATGCCGCATTCGAACAAGCGTGCCACGGCGGCCCAGCCCTGGTACGACCTCTACGACCAGGAGACCATGGACCTCGTGCTCGACATGTATGCCGAGGATTTCCTTCAGTTCGGTTACGATACGGCCATGCCAAAGCGCCCGGACCTCACGCCCACAGCCACGCTGGCCCAGCTGCAGCGCGCTCTGCGCCGCCCGTCCTGGAGCTCTGCCCTTCCGCCACCAGCTGCTGTGCCGCAGTGCGAAGCGGCACCGCGCATGGGCTCCGCGCACCACGCGCGCCCCGAGGATGTGACCTCGGAGGGCTATGCGCCGGAGTCCCTCCCGCGCGATTCGACTTTTCCCGTCGAGATCCTGGACGTGAACCACAGCGGGGACGAGGCGCACAGCAGCGGCGGCAGCCGCGCTTCCTCCATGACGGATCGCTCCACGTCTCTCTCTGACGAGTCTGGGTCGCCCCGTATGGGCTCGTATGAGAGTTCCCATGTCCACGTCGTCTCGGCCGTCTAACGAACAGTCAGCGCGAGCAAGCACGCAAAGCGAGCTAGCGCGCTTGCGTGCTCAGGGATCTCTCGAAGTCTTTGATGTACTTCGTCTGTGAGAGACCCAGGTGTGTGCGTGTGTGCGCGTGTGTGTGTGTGTTCATGTGTGTGTGTGGCCGGCGTGTGGCCGCCGACCAGGACGGAGTGTCGCCGTGTGTCTCTGTATGCTAAGTTTGAGCTAAGCGTTACATCGTCCTTTCTTTTGTCACACAAGGCCCATGCGCACCGATACGTCTCGTTCGCAAGCGTAGGCCGCATCTTTCAATCGCTCGCTTTCGCTAGCAGGGCGGCTCCTTGTGGCCTTGGACGCACAACGTCGATGCAGCATGACTCGGAACAGCAGCAAACAATTTGGTTGAGAAAACACGCGGGCAGAACAGCATCACGCACGCATCAAAAGAACCACGCAGGCGGCGCCGGCCTGATGAGCCCGAGACGCTCGCCAACGTGTAGGTTGACGATGCCAAGCGCCTCGGCAAAGACGATGACGACAAGGGCCGCAAAGGTCATCATGATCAGCCCGATGATGCCCATGCACATGGAGACGGCCGCCGCGGGCTTCTTCTTGCTCTTCTTGCTGGAGCGTGCAGTGGTCTTGGACCGCCGCCCAAGGCTCGAGCGGGAGGTCGACCCGCGCGACCGCACCACGGAGGAGCGGCGGGACGGCGGCGGCGGCGATGGCGCACTACGATCGCTTTCGCTGCTCGTCTCCTCGCTCTCGCTCTCTGCGTCCTCCTCCGCACTGGCCTCGTCGATGTCCGGGTACTCAAAGGCCGCAAAATCGTCCATGCCGTCAGCGTCGGTGCCCTCGTCCAGAGTCCCATACGCCACCATGTCCTCTTCCGCGGAACTAGATTGCGGCGATCCAGGGCGTGCTACGCCATTCAGAGTGGCGCGTGGGTTGCTTGACAGGAACCCGCGGCTGGTCCTCGGCCCGCCTACGCGCATAGGCAGCGAGCGAATCACGTTGATCCTAGGTAGAGGCTTGACGTGCAGGGGCGAACTCATTTCGCTGTATGCAGTGCTGGTCGGCGACATGAGGGCCCCCGCGCCGGCGTCCTCCGACTCGTACGTGACGCTTTCGAAGCCACCAGGGCTACGGAGAGGCTGCGGAGACGCCTCTGCCACGGACGCCTCGCTACGCAGCGTCATGGACGAGGAGGCCGGGGAGAAGGTCGCCGGTGGCGATGGCGGAGACTGCAGCGCGCGATGCGACGCGCGGAGGCCATCCTGCACCGCCAACCGACCTGCGTGCACGGAGCGCCGCACACCCTGCGGGGGCTGCTGGATCGACTGGGACTGCGCCGGACCGGAGGTCGAGACCACCGAGCTCTTGCCGCGTCCCAGAGACCGCGCGTGCTGCTGTCGTTGTTGCCGTTGTTGCTGCTGCTCCTGTTGTTGTTGCTGCTGCTGCTGCTGCTGCTGCTGCTGCTGCTGCTGCTGCTGCTGCTGCTGCTGCTGCTGCTGCTGCTGCTGCTGCTGCTGCTGCTGCTGCTGCTGCTGCTGTCGCCGCGGCCGATGTTGTTCTTGCTTGATGTAAACAGGAGATAAGCCATTCAGGTGGCCCTTGTTGCCACGAAAAGCAACGGGACGCGGCCGTGTGGAGTCATGCTCCTCCTCATCAGGCTCCTCCTCGTCCGCCGCCTCCGTCTCCGCCTCATCCTCCTCTTCCTCCTCTTCAACTTCGTCTTCGTCGCCGTCGGAGGCCCACCGGCGCCGGTCCTCCTCAGAAGGCTTGATGCGGTACCAGAAAGGTCCATCAAGCTGCTGCGCCATGGCAGCCAGGACGTCCGTGACCAGGTCGAGGCGCTTTGTGCGCAGGTCTTTGTAGGAGAAGAGCCCAATGACCTCGGCTAGACGAAGCGTCTCGCAGCCGCGGAAGAACATCTCCACGTTACGGCGTGCCTCCTCTTTAGACGCGGGCGCCTCGCGGAAGGTGCCCTCCACACCACTGCCGTCGATTCGCGAGAGAAGCCGGCACAGAGCCACGCCGTCGAGCAGGTCTTCACACAGCGACGCGGCCCGGATGTTGCAGCTTGTCACGCGCGAGAGCCAGTGCGCCACCTGGTCCTCGCGAGTCTCCACCTCGGACATGAGACTCTCCGACCGCTTTCGCTCCAGCGCGGTTCCATCTCGAGAGGCGGCGCGCCGCGGCATGGACTTGCGCTGCTGCGTCTGGCGTGTCCGTCTCGGCGGTTCCTGCGGCAGATCTGCGGCGCTTTCCTGCGCATCGCTACAGCCCTCGAAGTCGTCCTCGAAGGCGCCATACTCCTGTTGCCGACGCTCCTTGGACTTGGACTGTACGGGATGGTCGGCTGCGCGGTCCTCCTCAACGTCGTTGCGGGCGAGAGACCCGCGGCGGCTGGCCCTGAGGGACTGCCTCGGAAGGCTGCTACGGCGCTTCGCGAATTGCTGCAGTGCTTCGCCTGGCTGCAGGCTTGGGTCCAGGTCGAGATCCTCCAGCTCGTCCTGGCGCTTGCTGGCACGCAGTGCGCGGCCTACGGCCACGGCCGCGGCGATCTCGGCGCGCGTGGCTGGGGCCGCGTTCGGCTTGTGCCTGGGTACAGGCTGCGAGATGCGCGGCATGACCGAGCAGAGGGCAGTCGGTGCGGCGGGCCAAAGCTGACGAGGACGTCGTCGTAGGCGGGCTGTGCAAGCGCAAGCAAGCGCTGCTCCAGCCTGTAGCGCGAGCCTCGACCTTGGCAAAGCGCGCTGACGCTGCAGCCGGGCGCCGCCTCGTGCGCCGCCGCCTCGCGTGTCGCCGCCGCCGCCTGCTTTGCGGCCGCGGCCGCCGCTGCCGCCGCCGCCGCCGCCGCCGCCGCTGGTTCGCTCGCTCGCACGGAGCGCCGCTGGTCGCGACCGAGCTGCAGCTCTGGAGTGATGGAGATCGTGTGCTCGACTCGCCTGATAGAGGCTCGACTCGTTGCACGCGCCCCCTTGGCCGCGGCCTGCGCAACGCAATTATGTCCGGGACGTGCAGTGGCAGCCGGAGGGGGTGCCGACCGTGACCGTGGGACGCGACCTTTGTGACGCGACGACTCGGACAGACAGGCCGCCGAGGTTGTCTCTTAGCGAGCGGGTTCGCGCTCATGGGATGCCTCTTGGTCAAGCTTGGTTCCTTCCATTCCTCTCGTCACGATGGATTGACTGTGACCGTGGGACGCGATTTTGTGACGCGACGTCTCGGACAGACAGGCCGCCGAGGTTGCCTCTTAGCGAGCGGGTTCGCGCTCATGGGATGCCTCTTGGTCAAGCTTGGTTCCTTCCATTCCTCTCGTCACGATGGATTGAAGGTTTTTTTTCAAAACTGTAAGAGTTGTAGCTTGTCAAATGGCGGTCAAGTGGCCGCTGACCTTGGCAGACGAGGTCGTGCTCGTGCGCTGGCGCAGCATGCGCGAAAGCCTGTCCGCGGCCGTGAAGGAGGACTGCTTGGCGGTGGGCTGCGGAAAAGCCTCGACCTCCAATTCCGGGTGGTAGTTGACGCGCTGCATGGCGGCGAGGTAGCGGTGGCCAATGTCGTCAATGGTGGCAAGCCGCGCCCAGAGCGCCATGAGGCGGTGCCACAGGGCAAGGACGCGGGTCTCCGCGTTTGGATGCTCCGGATGATTCACCCCGCCAAGCCCGAGGAGAGCGGCTCGCGCGGGCGGGGGCGAGGTGAAGGCGAGGAACGCCAAGTACAGGAGCGTGCGTGTCGTCAGAGGTACGCTCGTGTACAGCATAAGGAATGCCGATGCCAGGGCGCCCGCACCAAGCAACAGGGTCTCCATGGCATCCGAAGCAAAGGGATTGGCGCGGCTGAGGCCTAGCGCCAACTTCTCTCCAGCCTCGGCAATGTCGCAGGTCAGCTCTTGCACCCAGCGAATCTCACGCCAGAGAAGCGTGGACTTCTCGTAGAGGTTTAGTCCGCGCTTCGGATCGTCGATCTGATGGTTCCACAGGAAAAAGTCCTCCTCTCGGTCCTCATGCTCGAAGACGCAATCCTCCGGGCGGCTGTAAGAGTGGCCTGAGGGAAGCACGCGCGGCGTCGCGATCTTGCCCGCAGCGCTAGCATCATCTGAGCTCGCCTGTGCCGGGGAATCCTGCTGGCTTGGCCCGGCTGCATATGTGCGGTTGTCCGAAGCAGCCCGCAGGCCATCCGCCTCATGGTGTGGGTCTCGATCCTCGTCTTCAGTGAGGACGTCTTCGTCGGTCTGACTGGGCTTTGCTGCGTCCTCGGCGACGGACCCTGCTTTTCTGGAGCGACTTGCGAAGAAGACATTGCCCATGCGGGACCTGGCTGCCCAGAGCGCCTTGGCCGTCGTGGCCTTGCGAGATGCCGGCGAGGTGGAGCGCGAGTGCTGCCGCTCGTCCGCGAAGCGGTCGGGGGCCTCCTTGGGCGGCGGGCGGCGCACCGTGTCCCAGTTCATGCGCAGGTGGCAGCCCGCAAGATAGAATCGGCTAAAGGTGACGACGGCGAGGGCCACGCCGAGTGGGAAGAGCCAGAGCGGGACGACAAAGAGCAGCAGAAAGGCGGCGAGCCAGGCAAGGAGCGAGAAGCCAGGGGCCGACCAGGATCGCACGAGGTCGAAACCGGCGCAGGGTATCTGGAGGAGGTGCTCGTACAAAAAGGCGCGCACGATGTTGATGCGCACCGCGTTGCGACGAATTTCCGTGAAGGCGTCGAGCGAATCCTTCATGCGCACCGAGCGGTAGGCGCGGCGGAAGGAATGCTTGAGTTCGAGCGGGTGCAAGGGCGAGAGGTACCGACGCCAAAGCGTGTCGCGATCCACATCGAGCTGCACGCGAACGCGCAGCTTGAGGTAGCCCAGGCTGACCCGCGGGAAGTCGAGGCCGCTCTTGTCGATGACGGGCACGGCTGGGCGCACGCGGCGCTTGCGGAAATGTCTAGAGCGAGGGAAGATCTCGTACCAGCCCTCGGGCTCGTCGAGCAGATCGAGCACCGGCAGCGCAATCTGCCCGAGCACCGTTTTACTCAGGAGCGACATGGCTCCGGATGCTTTGTACACAATGATGTCCATGTTGCCGGCCAGGTCAAAGAGCTCGAACTCGTACTGTCGACCGAGGTCCCAGACTGCGGTGTCCTGGATGCGCTGCTGCGCTGCTGGCAGAAGCGTGAGCCGCTTGAAGTTCTCCTCCTTGCGTAAGGATGCGCGCTCGCGAGCGATCGCCTCCACGCGCGGCGACCGGTATATTGTCTCACCCAGTGCCAGCGTGTACCCCAGGGCGCGGGAGAGCTCCGACTGAAGGCTCCTGCGCGAGCCGTCCTTGCTTACCTGACGCGTGTCAAGAATCTCCACGACCACGCGTCCGAATGGCCGCCGTTCCGGCTCGCCCTCCTCATCGGATTCAGTCTCGGACATGATCGAAGAGGCAGATGATTCCAGCTCTGTGTCGTACGACCCGTCATCGTGACACGGGTCATCTTCTGCCATCCTCGTGTGGTCCTTGGGCTCCTGCTCTTGTAGTTGTCGTTGCTGCTGTTGTTGCTGTTGTTGTTGTTGTTGTTGGTGGTGTTGGTGTTGTTGCTGTTGTTGTTGCTGTTGTTGTTGCTGTTGTTGTTGCTGTTGTTGTTGTTGTTGTTGTTGCTGTTGCTGTTGCGGCTGCGGCGGCTGCTGCTCCTGCTCCTGCTCCTGCTCCTGCTCCTGCTCCTGCTCCTGCTCCTGCTCCTGCTCCTGCTCCTGCTCCTGCTCCTGCTGCAGGTGAAACCCTTTGGCCGAGTCCGAGGCAGGTGCAGCGACTGGAGACGAAGAAGCCTGAGAAGACGAAGAGCGAGGAGATGGGGACGACGACGTCGAAGAGGAGGAAGATGACGAAGAGGAAGACGAAGACAAGGTTGTCGCCGCCAAGGGCTCAGGACCAAGTGCGGGCGCAGATGCGTCCGTGGACCCGTCTGCTGGAGTTGACGCCAACGCCAAGGCTGACGTGCCATCGACGGGACTCGCAGAGCTGTCAAGCGAGGCTAGACTGTTTGCGCTCGCGGAGTGAGCCGAAAACGGCGTGCTGCGCGGTGGAGGCCTTGGCGGCAGAAGAGGTTGGGGACGCAGGTCGCGATGCTCTTCGACTTCCTTTCTGCTGACCAGCTGGGACCCGGAGTGGGCGTCGCGTCGCGGAGGCTGGCCGGAGCCAGCGCCGCAGCGCGCCGCGGCCTGCGCATCGTCCGCGCAGCGCTCGTGGACAAATATTCCGCAGTCGCTGCAGCGCAGGCAGCTCTGGCGGCCCAGTGCGAACATGAACTTCTTGCAGACAGCGCACTTGGACGGCTTCTGCATCGCCGTCCACACGAGCACATGGCGGTTCTCCATCGAGATCGAGTGGCGACGGCCCAGCGACCGCGAGGCTTGCTTGCTCGCGCGACCTCGTCGGCAAAGAGGAGCGCGCGCCCCGCTCGCTCGGATCGGCCAAGCACCCGCGGGAGGCGAAGAGCAAGCCTTCAGGCCCGGACGAGCCCGCTGCGCCACCGGAAGCGCACCTCCACGAGCGTTGGCTGTTTGACTGCTCTCCCCCACCACCACCGCGCCGTCGCTGCCTGCCTGCGGCGGCGCGGCGCGCGGCCTCGCAGCGCGCGGCGCTGACTCACGAACAGCTGATCAGCTGATACTCTGCAAGTGGTATCGATCGGTATCGACATCGAGAAGAGGCCGCAAAAAAGACCCAAAACCGGAATGAACGGGGCCCGGGCCCGGCCGCCGGGCCGGGCCCGGCCCGGGCGTGACCTCAGCCGGGGCCCGGCCAACTGGGCCCGGGCTGGCCCGGGCATGGGGCCCAGCCTTGAGCAGCCAGCCTAATGACGTTGAGTGAGAGCATTGACCTGAGCTTGAGCCTAACAAATGCTGGGCGAGCTTAAATGGAAACTGGTTGTGGCCACGCGCGGCAGCTTTTCTACCCTGGTAAAACCATACCTCTCGAGCCACCATCCGCTCCCCTTCCCGCCGATTCGCCAAGTCCGTCACGGGTTGAACCATCTCCCAGCCGCCCTCTCTTTGCCGTCGGTCTCTGCGCTTGTCGCGCGGGCTGATGTTGCGTGGCCCGCCTCTCAAGTTTCGCAGCATGAGGAGAACATGGGGAACTTGAGTTATAGGATGCCGGAGCCCGCTGTTAGGTTAGACCAATTCTTCGGTCAGCGGCCTTGGAACGGCCAGTGACCTGTGGTGTAACGGCATCACATCGGACTTTGACGAGCACGATGCCTGAATAAATCCGAAGTCGCGGGTTCGACTCCCGTCTGGTCAACCATTTTTTTTGCCGCGGTACTCGCGAACACGGGGACCACGTGCGGGAACGGGGGGAACAGATCGGATGGGATGCGAGAGCATGCGAGAACCTCCCTCCAAATGGCGCTCGCGGTTTTCGGCGGCGCTCGGCCCGGCGACCCTCCTCGGCGCTCCGTGCCTACTCACGGTCGGGCGCCAGGGTGCGGGCGCCAGGGTGCGGGCGCCAGGGCGCGGGCGCCAGGACGCCGATTTTGAACTTGAAGAAGAGAGGGAGCCAAGCAGGCAGGCAGGCCGTCTTGGCCTGCTGCAGTGGCTGCTCTTGCAATGGCACTCAGTTTTGACCTGCTGGCTGCTCAGTTTTGGCCCGCTGACTGCTCGTGCCATGGCGTCCAGATGCATGCACGAGCGAGCTCGAGCGCAATTGATCGCCTTGGGGAAACGTACATCGGTTTACTTTGGAAAGCTGCAGCAGGACGAGAATACCTGCCGTGCCGCGCGCGCCACAGTCCATGTTCTTGTTGTGCACTCGCAGGTCGGCAAGCTTGTTTGCCTCTTTCCACCTAGCAGGGCGCTGATGGCCAGCCTTCCGAGCCTCCGTGCCCTGCTTGTGCTGGGACCCCGCGCTGCGCTGGCTCCACAGGCCGGGCGGCATGCGTCGCGTGCAGAAGAGTGGCGAGCGGCTTTGGCCATGGGAAAAGGGATTTTGGTGCTGCCCTTTGACCGGAAGATCTACTGACTACATGTGGCTGCAGTTTGGCCACAGAAAAAGATGGCAACGCGCATCACCACGCGAGGGCCAGCTTGCAAGGCTCCTATGCCTCGGTGCGCCACCAGCGCACAACTGCTGTAGGGCGAGGAAGAACTCGCTAAGAAGAACCCGTACGACGAGATCAGCCACCAGGCATGGCTGACACTCAATCCGACCTGGGAGATGGTCTTCCTGACGAATGACAACCTTGCAGAGTACGCACCGCTGACCGCCGCATTCTGGGAGAAATCAGAGTTCGTCAAGGAGGGCCGGAAGCCCTCGCATTTGTCTGATCTGGCTCGCTTTGAGATCATGTGCACGAGCGGCGGCGTTTGGACCGACGCCTCCGTGATGCCGATGGCACCCTTGGACTCCTATTTGGCGAAGGAGCTCGAGGTACCGGGCCGCGAGTTCCTCATGTACCACTTCACCAAGCCGCATGGCCTGTAGCAGCCCGCATGGGGCACTGGGAGAGCAGCGTGACCCGTGGTAGCTGAGGTCGTTCCCGAGCCGGCTCGGGCGGCTGCGACTCTCGCAGCCACACAAGGCAGGCGCCGCGGCGCACAAGCCAAATAACACCTGCTAGACCTGGCAGTCGATCCAGGCTAACAGTAAGCACAACAGTTTGGCCCCGCCCCCCCCCCGGGCTATCCTCGGTGCTCTTTGTTCTTTGCTCCGATGGACAGGCTTTACGCACGACTTTCGCGCCAGATGTTCTCTTTCTCATCGACCTTTTGCCTTTTCGCTTACCTGTCTTGTGGCAAGACTTGGCTCCCTACCACGGGGATCGATTCCTCTTGACCATCATGGCTTCGAGCGCAACCTGACCATCATTCTGACAGATCGTCCTCCTTGGACTAGCTACTAATCTTAGAGCTTTGGACTAAAGCTGGAGGGCGCAGATGCTCGCTCCGCTCCGTGTGCCCTAGCTGCTGCTGGCCGGCCACGCCCAGAGCGCTCGCGTCAAACCTATTGAACGCTATAGGCCTCTGCACTCACAAGACAAGTCTCCGTGGTGTTCGAGCCCAGAGCCCTGCATCATGGCTCGTGCGGCGGAGTGCTGCGAGAAATGTCGAAGGTGGCGGGCGCTCTTCACGTCACATGAGGACCCACACGCCGCAAACGCGCCAGCGACCCAAGACCTTCCTCCACAACTCCACAATACGTCACGCGAGTGGTAAAACGCATGGGTGTCGGGCGCAGCAAGCGCCCCGCCGCCCGGAGCGGAGTCCGCCATGATGTCGAGAGGATTTGACCCCTGGGTAGGTCGGGGAGCCAAGGCGTGCCACAAGGCAGGCAAGCGAACTTGAATGAGAAAGAGAACTCCTGGCGCAAGGAGGCGCGATGCCTGGCCGAGGAACGAACAACAAAGAGCGTACTAGCACTCGTCCCGAGAGCTGTCGCGCGCGCGAAGTATGGCGACGTGCGCAGGCATTTCCACAGGTGGTACGCAGCATTTACCTTAAGATCTACCATACAAAAAAGTCGATCATGGCCGCGGGAAAACCATCGTTCACACCCCTTGCCTAGGCTCTGGGTCGACCTTGCACTCTGAGGAGCCGAGTGTGGTCGCGGCGTGCGCGAGCGCGCGCCGGTGCTTGGCGCCCACCGGGGTGGGCAGTGCGGAGCTTGCATCCGCTAAAATCTCGGCCTAAAGTTCAATTGCGCTGCCCCTCGAGGCAGTCTCACGTGCGCACTTGCTTGCGAGACCAGAGCGCCTTGCGGCACTAGCCCTGCCCTACCCTTACGTGGCGTTGGCTCTCGGACGTGCGCAGGCATGCGCAGATGGCACCACTGAAAAGAAGAACGCGCAGCCCAGAGGGCGGCGTGCACAGACAGGGTAGCCGAGGAAACCTCGGGGCCAAACATCGCGAACAAGATAAACTTTGTAAGAGCGAGCCTGGGAGTGGCATCGAAAAATTGGGTGGTCATGTGCACGCGCAGACAGCGCTCGAGAAGAAGGAAGGATGCAAGCTCCAATTTGGCTTGCAGGGCTTGGTGGTCAGTGAGCTGCATGCGCTCGGTTGGGTGATGTGATTAATCGCGCTGGGCCTATTCTGCTTGGGTAATCTCAGTTCCGTGAGGCGCACACAGAATCAAAGGCACCGCCGATTGTGTGAACAGGCTTGGAAAACAAACGCACAGTCAGCTCATTTGCGCTGCGTGAAGGAATGGCGCGCACCGCGAAAAGACAGGCGTCTAGCCATTCGCGAGGCTGGGTTGGCGGCCGCGCCTGGTAGCTCCGGTGCGTCAGGGCGCACAGCGCGAAGCCGGCGCAGAACACGCTGCTGCAAGCGGACGTCGGCGATCCCGAAGCGATCCAGGTCGAGCTCGACGACGGTCGCGCAGTCGAGAGGTGCGCGCATGCCAGCCTCGTAAAAGGCGAGCACGACGGGGCGTGGGAGACGCAGATCGCGCATGAGAATGCGCGCGAGAGCGGCAGTGGAGACAAAGTCCAGAAACTCGACAACCTGATCGAAGCCGTTGTCCTGGGCCAGCGCGAGCGCGCGAGAGGCGTCGCGGACGCTGGCGCGGGAGCCAAAAGCCCAGCAGACTTTTACAGTCGCCAGCTGGCGCTCAGGGTCTGCATCTCCGTGCGGTGACGGGCGGCAGGCGAGCATGAGGGGCGTGAGGCCGGCGGCGGACTCAAGGGTGAGGTCCGAGCCCCGGTCAATGAGTGCGCGCGCGACTGCATCGTGGTTGCCTTCGGCGGCGAGCATGAGCGCGGTCATGCGGACAAGGTTGCGAAGGTCAACGGTGGCGCCGCGCTCGAGAAGGAGCTCGGCGACTGACAGGTCGCCCTGGGCACTGGCGGCCATGAGGGGGGTGTCACCGACCCTGTTCGCAGCGTTGAGGTTGGCGCCCAGGTCAGCGAGCTCTCGCACGAGATCGACGTGACCCTTGGCGCAGGCCTTGAAGACGGCTGTCTCGCCGAACATGTCCGCGGCATCGATGTCGGCGCCGGCGTCGACGAGCGCGGGCGCCACCGTCAGGTGACCGTGGCCGACGGCGAGCATGAGCGGCGTCCAGCCTGCGTCAGCACGCAGGTTCGTGTTGGCGCCGCCCTCGGCAAGGAGACGCACGATGCGGGCGAGACCCTTGAGGCAGGCCATCATGAGGGCCGTCTCGTAGGTGATGGAGCTGCGCACGTCGAGCGCCGCGCCGCTTTTGATCAAAAGGCGCACGGCGCGCGGCTGGTCGCGCAGGACCGCGTAGGCGAGTGCCGTGAAGCCATCGTGGCTTTGCAGGTCGAGGGCTGCGCCACGCTCGATGAGGATGCGTGCCAGCTCCGTCTCGCCGAGCCCGCTCGCGCGCATGAGCGCCGTGCAGCCGCGATAGTCGCGCGCATCCACGTCCGCGCCATTTTCCACGAGCCACGTAGCCGCCTCCACGCGCACGCCGCAGTCCTTGCTCAGCGCCCACGTCAGCGCCGAGTACCGTCGGCCCTCGTGGACAACCTCCGCGCTTGCCTTGCGCTCGTGCGCGTCCACCGCTTCCTTCAGCTGCTCCAGGTCGCCGCTCGCGACTGCCTCGCGCACAGCCGCCGAATCTGGCTCCGCCGCCGCGCTCATCCCGCTGGCACGCGACGCCAAAGCCCGCGCTCACGGCCAGCGAGCGCCCACCGCCCGCGCCCGAGCGGGCCGCCGCAGCCTTGCCGCTCTGCGCCTGCCGCTTTTCTCGCTCGCCATCACGTCCCGTCACGCCTGCGTCGCGCGCGCGCGCGCAGGCGCCCGCGCGGCCTGCTAGCTCTAGCTAGCTTCGTCTTCGAGTCTCGAGTCCCGTCCCACCCATCACCAGCTGCGCGCGCCCTTGCTTGGCACGCCCTGCGGCCCTGGCACCGCCGCGCTGCCCGCCGCGCCGCGCCGCGCTGCCGCGCGACGGCCAGGGCCGCGCCGGCGCCCGCCGCGGGACTGCGCGGCCTGCCTCGTCTCATCGTCAAACCATCTGTCCGTCGAGCCTGCGAGCCTGCGAGACTGTGCGAGTCTGCGAGGCTCGGGCGAGGCTCGGACTGCAACGCAACGCAACGCGCGTGCAACCAACGAGGGCGCGCGTGCAACCAGCAGCGCAGCCTTTGAAATTCATTCAATTCCTTCGCGCACTGGCAGCCGCCCGGATGACCGTGACCTCAGCTCGCTCGCCATCATGATGTCGTCGGAGGCGGACCCCGGCTCCGCCGACTGTCGAGTCTGCGACGCCGATTCTGCGCGCCCTGCGCGCCCTGACAGTGAGTCAGTTCACGAGGGTTGCGACTCGCGCTCAGCTCAGCTCCGCCTCGTGTTGTTGCGGGCTCAGCTCAGACGCGCTCAGGCTAGAGGACAGGAGTCACAGGACCGCATAACGTTATCGCTTGGAAGCCTTGGCAGGCTTGCCTGTGGCAGCGTGTCCGATCCTCTCTCTGCTCGCAGCAGCTGGCAGGCTTCCCTTTCCCCTAAGCGACATGCGTGTTTCGGGCTGCACGGAGGTGAAATCAGATGCAGGGCGCAGCAGAGTCCGAGCAGCAGAGCGCAGACAGGCTGGGCTAGCTGTACGAGTAGCAGCTGGAGCGGAGCTGCAGCTGTAGCTGTAGAGCCGTAGCTGCAGCTGTAGCGAGAGACAAAGATGCTGGCGCGGGGCGGCACCGCAGCGCGGGCCAAGGCGCGACGGCTGGCGGCGCTACAGCGGCCAGCAGCGCATGGGCGGCCAGCGGCGCGGCGGCTCCTGTCGAGCAGGGCGCGGCGGCGGTATGCGGACGAGAAGAACCTGAGCTTCGAGCTCTTCGAGGTGCTGGGCGTGGAGGAGCGGCTCTTCGCGCGGGTGCCGCGATTCGCGGATGCCTCGCGCGAGGTCTTCGAGGAGGCGCTGGGCACGGCGCTCAAGTTGGCGGAGCAGGACTTCGCGCCGCACAACCGGCGCAACGACCTGGACGAGCCCAAGTTCCAGGACGACGGCCAGGTCAAGGTGCACGAGGCCATCAAGCCGGCGCTCGAGGCCTTCCGCGAGGCAGGCTTTTTCGCGGCGCACGCCGACTACGAGCGAGGCGGCATGCAGCTACCGACCGTGCTTACGAACGCGCTGCTCATGCCGCTCTACGCGGCCAACGTGGGCACAACGACCTACCCGTTTCTCACCATCGCGGCCGGCAACATGCTCAACGCGGTGGGCAGCGAGGAGCAAAAGGACCGCTTTCTGAACCCGATGCTTGAGGGCCGCTGGTACGGCACCATGAACCTGAGCGAGCCTCAAGCCGGGTCAAGTCTGGGTGACATCACCTGCAAGGCCTTCCCGCGCGGGGACGGCACCTATTCCATCAAGGGGACCAAGATGTGGATCTCGGGCGGCGAGCAGCCGCTCACGGAGAACATCGTGCACATGCTGCTCGCCAAGGTCAGCGACCCGGCCCACCCGGACCGCACTGAGGCGGGCGTCAAGGGCATCTCGCTCTTTCTCGTGCCCAAATTTCGCCTCAACGAGGATGGCACGCCCGGCCCGCGTAACGGTATCGAGCTTGCCGGCCTCAACAAGAAGATGGGCTGGCGCGGCATCACAAACACCGTGCTCAACTACGGCGAGAACGAGGAAACCATTGGCGAGCTCGTTGGCGAGGAGGGTCGCGGTCTCGCCACCATGTTCCTCATGATGAACGAGGCGCGCATCACCATCGGCGTCTGCGCCACCTCGCTTGGCTACGCTGGCTTCGCCGCGTCCTTGGACTACGCGCTCGAGCGCCGCCAGGGCAGGCCGGCCACCGCCAAGGACCCGACCGCGCCGCAAATCCCCATCATCGAGCACGCTGACGTGCGCCGCATGCTGCTCGCGCAGCGCGCCTTCGTCGAGGGCTCCACCTCGCTCTGCCTCTATGGGTCCCTCCTCGTCGACGAGCTCCACGACCCGAGTCATCTCTCCGACCAGGAGGCCAAGGACAAGGCCATGCTGCTCGACACGCTCACGCCCATCATCAAGAGCTGGCCTTCCGAGTGGGCCCTCGAAGCCAATAAGTGGGCCATCCAAGTTCTCGGCGGCTACGGCTACACGCGCGATTACCCTGTCGAGCAGCTCTACCGCGACAACCGCCTCAACATGATCCACGAAGGCACCAACGGAATCCAGTCTCTCGACCTCCTCGGCCGCAAGGTCCATCTCCATGGCGGCCGCGGCCTACGCCTTTGGCTCGGCGTCATGCGCGAGGGCGCAGCGGACGCCCGCGCGCTCCAAGACAGTGGGCTCTCTTCGCGCGCTGCTCTCCTTGAGGAGGCCGTGCAACGCCTCGAGGACACCACGGCCACCCTCGCCGACGCCGGCAAGTCCAACCCGGACCTCATGCTCGCCAACTCGCACGAGTACCTCAACATGGCCGGCCACACCACGATCGCCTGGCGCCTCCTCGCTGCGGAGACCGCTGCAGTGCGCGCTCTGCAGCACGCCGATCGCGAGGACGATGACTTCCTTCATGCCAAGATCGCCACCTCGCGTTGGTTCTTCGCCCATGAGCTCCCCAAGACGGAACACCAGGCGCGCCTCCTTTCTTCGCTCGACGACACCAACCTCGCCATCTCCCCTGAGATTATTGCCAGCTAAGCTTATCCGAAGGCGCTTCTTGATTCCTTTGACCATCTTGTCTCCTCTTGCTGCACTTGCCGGCACCAGTCCTTGCTTGCCTGCATACATACTTACGTGGTGTCTGGGCGCGCGCGAGGTCTCCTCGGGTCTCCTCCAAGCCTCGGTGCGAGGGCCTCGAGTCGAGGGCCTCGAGTCGAGGGCCTCGAGTCGAGGGCCTCCCTTCGGACTCCCTTGCGCGCCCTTGCGCGTGCCACAACGCGTTCGCAACTTGCCAGTGCAGTGCGAAGCGGCCGTTCAACGATTCAGCCTGAGCCGTCCGACGGCTCCGAGTCAGCTGCAGCGGCGCCAGGCTCCAGCCGCGCCACTGCGGCGCCAGCCCCGTCACGGTCATCAACGGAGCCCGAGACGCGAGGCTCGCTGGCGCGCGAGTGCGCGCAAATTTGACCGTTTATGCGAATCAGCGTAGCTCCCTTCCCTCTGTGCGACCCGGTTGCGCGCGGAGACCCGGACGCGGTGGAGACGTCCGCGGCGTCGCCCAAAGTCGCGCCTGTGCCGAGCCTAGCCAAGCCGAGCCACGTCGCGCCCGCGCGCGAGCGCGCGCGCAGCAGGCGCCGCGACTGTCCTGCTCCACCTCGCTCTCTCCGTCGCACTTCACGCACGCACGACATGGCGGAGTCCAAGACAGCACACCGGCGACTGGCCGACGAAGAGGAGGAGGACGAGACCAGCTCATCCAGCAGTGGGTCGCTGGATGATAACGGGGAGGATGAAGAGGACGAAGAGGACTCCGACTTTGACGCGTCCTTCGCCGATAGTGTGGACCACCAGCAGCACCAGAACCAGCAGCACCAGCGGACCCGTGGAGGCGGGGCAGGCGACACTGGCTCGCTGCAGGTTCGTGAGGTGGAGAACCAGCCCTTCGACGCACGCGTAGACCTCGACGACAGCTTCTCAGATGAGAGCATCGACACAGCCGACACCGGCACCCCCAAGATGCGCGACATCAGCTCTCTCGACAGGGAGCCCGCACGTCCAGACGCGTCCACCCGCGACGCGGACCGTGGCGACTCGCCTCCGCATACGCTCGCCTCGCCCGGCCTTGCCGGCCTCTCTGACGCGGAGGAAATCCCCGGCACCGGCAGCAGGCCCGAGTCCAAGACCGCAGCGCCGCGCGACCACTTGGCCAACCACGACGCTGACGACGACGGCGAAGAGAACGACGACGACGACGACGACGACGACGACGACGACGACGACGACGACGACGCTGGGGACTTGACTTCCAAGAGGACACACAACGGGGTCAAGCTCGAGGCCGGCGGTGAGCAGATGCGCGACGCTGCGCAGCGCGCCGCAGCGCAGAGTAAACGCGGAGCTGCGCCAGCGGGCCGCGCCGGCAAGGCCGGCGGCAACGAGGACGAGGACGACGAGGATGAAGAGGACGACGAAAGTAGCATGTCACACTCTACGGGGAACCGCCGCATCGGCCAGGGCGCCGGCGGTTTCGAAGGCTTTGACCCGCGCGACTTCGACCACCTCGACGTGAGTAACGAGGTCAAGGAGCTCTTCCAGTACGTCGTGCGCTACAAGCCGCACGACATCGAGCTCGACACAAAGCTGCGTTGCTTTATCCCGGACTACATTCCTGCGGTCGGCGACATCGACGCCTTTGTCAAGATTCCGCGTCCCGACCGCGATGCAGACGACCTGGGCCTCAAGGTGCTCGACGAGCCCGCGGCCAGCCAGTCCGACGCGACCGTGCTGGACCTCCAGCTGCGAGCCATCTCCAAGAAATCGGTCAAGAACCCGATGGTCGTGAGATCCATCGAGAACGCTGACAAGGACCCCAAGGCCGTGCAGAACTGGATCGACTCCATCAAGGACCTGCACCGCTCCAAGCCGCCGCCTCAGGTCCACTACACCAAGCAGATGCCGGACATTGAGTCGCTTATGCAGGTCTGGCCCGAGCAAGTCGAGGCGCTGCTCAAGGACATCACACTGCCATCCGCCGAGATTGACCTTGATCTCAAGGACTACGCGCGTGTCGTTTGCGCCATCCTCGACATCCCGGTCTACAACACCATGGTTGAGCCCCTCCATGTCCTCTTCACTTTGTACTCCGAATTCAGGGACAACCACCACTTCCAGAACCTCGACGGCCCCGTGCAGCAACCGCAGGATGATGACTTTTGAGATCTGAGTTGCGCTTGCAAGCTTTTCGAGGAGCTAGACCAGGCCTACAGGTACGGCACGCCAGCAGTTCGCAGTGATGTTTTTTTTTCTCATCGATTCTAAACTCTCAAATAATTGGGCGCGGCGCAAGTGCCTCCTGCAGCTTCTGCAGATTCGATCTCGCATGTGCATGATTAGGCTGCACCTCGAGCGCCTGCGCAAAGAGCGCCTGCGCGTGAATGACGCGCTGCTCGTTCCACGCCAGCGTGCCGAGGTTGTTGAAGGCGTCTGCGTGCGAGTCTGCGGAGTACGCCTCCGACTGGCAGGCCAGGAGCGTCCAGCTCCGCAGTTTAGCCTGCACGAAGGACTCCGCGGCCTCCTCCGGACGGCCCAGGCTTGCCAGCGCAATGCCGCGATAGTTTAGAATGCCGGCCGGCGAGTGCTCGTGCACTCCCGCGTCCCGCGAAGGCAACTCGCAACCCGACGCCTCCTCAAAAGCCTCATTGTACAAAAGAGCGTGGCATAGGTCAGCGTACACCTGGGCCGCCTTGATTACATTACCCTCACGCAGAAGCACCTCGTACGAGCGCAAGAAGCTGTCCTTGGCGTCCTCGAGCCGCCCCCGCGCGCTCGCGACGAGTGCCGCTTGAAAGTGTAGCTCCGCGTGCTCTTCATCCACGCGCAGTCCTCTGCGCAACGCCAGCTCCGCCGCAGGCCACTGCTCCGTCGTGGCGCGCAGTCGTGCGAGCAGGAGCCAAGCGTCTGTATTGCGCGGCTCCTGGCGCAGGCCTTCCTCCACAAGGGCCTGCGCGTCGCGAAGCAGCCCGATGCGGCTCAGCTCCTCCGCCTGGTTGACCCAGTCGCCAGAGAGCACATCTCCCCCCTGCTCTTCCCCCGAGTCCCACCCCTTACAGCAGGTGCGGGCTAGTGAGGGCTGCCGCAGGAGGAGCGCGCGGTTCGCCGGGGCGAACCAGCTCTCAGTCAGATTCGCTTCCCTTCGATCGGCGCATGCGCGGCACGTTGCCTCCGAGGCGTGCACCGCCATCGCCTCGTCCTTCAGGCGCATATAAGGTTCTGCGTCAGCGCAGGTCGATTTCCACACGCGCGGCGCCACAAGGCAGGCTGCGCACGCCAAGAATGCATCCCCACTGTCCAGCGCGGCAAGTGCGACCAGCTTGGCCTCACAAAAGCGTCGTGCGGTGCTAGAGCTCCAGCCCATCGATGCCGGCAGCAAACGGAGCGCCCTGGCTGCGCCATCCCGTTTCCCGCTGGCTTGGAGCTCCCGTTCGGCACCTTGCATGGCGGACTCCCACGCAACGTGCGCGTCAACTGCGCGTGCCGCGTCGAGAGCGAGAGTGATGTCCTGTGCCACTTGAGCTCCAGCCACGATCGCAAGAGCCGCCAGCGCAAATGCAGCGCCGGGTTGGTCCATGCAAACGCCACGAAGCCTCGTGGCGGCCTCAAAGGCGCGATCCAAGTCACGGACTTTGCCTGTGCGCCGAAGCTCCATCATCACATCCACCATGAGATCCACGGGCTGCGCCGTGCACCAAAGGACGGCGTCCCAGGCGGCGCAAAGCCCGCACGCGGCACCAACTTGCCACAGGTATGTGGGGGCCATCTCCGTCGAGACACTGCTCTGCCAGTTTGGCGGCATATTGCCATTCCACAGGCCGTCCTTGCGGAGCAGCAAGCAAACGCTCTGGCTCAGAGCGGCCAAGAGCGGGACCGTGTACGTTGGGCAACTCCAGGTGACTGTGGCGAAGCGAGCTGAGGCAGCCTGCACGCATCCCGCGCGACTGGCCAGGACGGTCCGCGCGCCGCTCGCCAAAATCCAAGTCGCGACGCTAACCACAAGGACCTCAGCGATTTTTGCGTGGCGGGCGTACGCCACGGTATGCGCGTTGACGCTGAGCAGAAGCGCAAAGAGCGCCCTCACAGGCCAGGCCGCACCGGACGCCTCCACGGCGGCGCAGCAGACCACGACGTGTGCCGCGAGCACGGCGAGGCGCGCTACCCAGAAGGCCGCCTCATCACGTTGCGCGCCTTCAGAAAGGCGCTGCGCGATCCACGGTCGCTGTACTGCGGCTGCTGCCGTAAGGCAGGCGCAGGTCCACGCTCGCCATGCCTTGCCCCCTGGTCGGCCGAGCAGTCTCCGTGCCCGTGCCCGCGCCTGCGACCTGGCTTCGTGCGGGTCGAGCCCGACGCGCGAGTCCTCCCTTGCGCTCGCGCTGCGCGCCCGCGCCCCGCCGCTGCTCCCGCCGCAGCGCGCGCGGCCCATCTCGGCAGGCAGTTTGTTCAGGTGCGGTTGCTGGCATGGCAGACGTCGGGCAGGCTGGGACGAATTCGTCCCAACTTCGCTCGCGCGGCAACGGACGAGGGCCCCGCCGGCGGCGCCGCGGGGAGGAGGAGAGGGGGGGGGGAGGAGGGTTATGTGGTCATGACGTGACGGCGGCCGGGCGGCGGCCGCCGGGAGACTCGGGTCACTTCGTCAGGTCTTGCAGTACCACTGGTCAGGTTTTCAATAAAAATAATGTATCCCTGGGACGGGGCCGACACCGAGCACAAGAGCGAGCCAGTGCGCCCGCGCGAGAGAGCTGAGAAAGCATGAGAACGAGAACGCGAGGAAAAGAAAACAAGTACAACGAACTGCAGCGCACGAGAGGGCGAGGGACGTACTAAAGTTCAATTGAACATGAAGTGCCTTTTTCACGCTGAGCGGTCGCGGCGGTCGCCTTCGGCGAGGGCGCGCACGAGGGCGACGCCAAGGTCCGGAAAGTCGGCGATGGCATCGCGGAGCTTGTCGGGGCTCTGTAGCAGGCAGGCCTCGGGATGCGCGGTGGCAAATCGGAGCGAGGCGCGCTGCAGGGCTGCGTGGTCGATGAGAGTGGACACGCACAGCACGTCCAGTACATTGGCTGCATCCAAATGGCGCTCGAGCGTGAGCGCTGCTGCGCGGCTCAAGAGTGAGTCGCTCAGCCTGTAGACGCGACACATCATGAGCAGGTCAATGGCGATCTCAGAGGTGACGTCCTTGGTGGAGTCCGAGTATAGGTAGTCGAGAAAGACGCGAATGGCCTTGGGCGAAGCCTCGGTAAGCTCGCGAATGCGCATGCGCTGTGTGTCGGGCGCAACGGTCTCCACGTGCGCTTGCGGTAGATGATCTTGGGCTGTGCCCATTTCGTGGACGAAGGCGCGCAGGGAGGCGTCCGTCTGGCGGTCCATGGACTCGGCCGAGGGCGACGGCGCCACCTCAGGTTGCGCCGCGACCGAGGCGCTCAGTTTCCCGACGGCGATGCCCAGCGAGGCGACCACCTGCAGGCAGGTCGTCGGCGCGGGCGGCGACGGCGCGACGTCCGTGCGAAAATAGCCCTCCGTAAGAGGGAAGGGGCTCTTGAGCGGGTCCCTCGCCGCGTCGCGCGAGGCTCCGCGCAAATCGCCGGTGGCGTCGCCGAATAGGTGCGCGCGAATCGCGCTGAAGAGCGCCGGGCACCGCGCGGCGAGCACGATGGCGTGGCACGGGATGGCCGCGTGCTGCACACTTGCGGCGTGACCATGGTGGCCGGCTGACTCGCGCTTGTGATCCTGCACCGCGCTGCGGCCCGGCGGCACGCCGGCCGTGGGGACGAGCTCCACATCGGCGAAAGAGGTCATGTCTTTGAGGCGGCCCAGATCGTGCACGAGCACCGAGTGATACGGCACATTGGGCTCAGGCAGCCCGTGGATGAGGGAGTCAGCGTAGTCCGCGCTGGTGAGCCCGACAACCTCGGCGAGGAGCGCCGGATTCGAGTTGAGTGCCTCCACAGCTACACGATTGCGCATGGAGACGGTGTGCTCGTAGTTGTCCCGGATGTATTCGAGGCAGATGCGCTTGACCGCGAGGAGGCCGAGGTTGGACGCCTGACCTAGTACAGAGACCGCGATCGAAGTAGTGAGCACCTCAGCGATGCGCAGTTGGCAGAGCCCGAGAAGGCGATCCAGGCCATACGACATGGCGGCATAGGCGAGGTCCAGCAGAACGCCCATGCTGTCGACGCTGAGAGCCTCCACGAGCGCCTCTCGATCTGAGTACAGAAACTGCAGCAGCGTAGGCATGGCTGCCTCGGACACGCTCCCGAGCTCCACGCGTACCATCCGGGCGCGCCAGTCCCAGCCTGAGCCTGCTTCGAAATGGCTCGTCCGTGGCGCCGCGGGCGATGCGCCGGGCAGCGAATTGCGCCGCGCCACCTCCTGCTGAATGAGCTGCGCGATACGCGTGCAGCGGCACTCGAGGACGGCGCTGTGCACCGGGAACAAGCGAGCGTCCGTGAGCGGGGGCGCGGCGCTGGTATTGGCGCCGGCGCCCGCGGCCCCTCCGCGGGGCGACGCGGCACCGCTGCCAGGACCCACTAGGTGCGCACGTGCAAGCGCCTCGGACGGCAGCACACCATCAAGAAGCGTGCTGGGCCGTCCAGCCTTGACCACTACATCGCACATGAGCTGGTTGTTGAAAAGGCGCTCCATCTCCATGGCGAGCACTGAGTGTTGCCGCAGGTGCTCGTCCGCGGGAGGCGGCGAGCCCGTCTGGAAGCGATGCGTAGGCGACACCTGCGAGGTACGCATCGTTGGGTCCCGCTGCTGCGCCAGGGGTTGCAGCGTGTCCACCATGGGAATGCGCGGCCGCTGCTCGTTGCTCGCTACGGTGTCCTCTTCCCGCTCGTCGCGCGTCGCGCCGCTGGTCCCAGGCGACGTGACCTTGCTGTCCTTGCGTTTACCTGAGCTCTTGCGCGACGGCGAGGCTCTGAGGCCAACGTTGGTCTCCGCCATTTCTTCGTCTCCTTCGTGTCCGTGCTGCGCGTGCTGCTGATTTGGCTTCTGCTGCTTTCGAAGAGAGTCGCGTTGTGCAGGGGATTGCGGTGTCAGGCTACCAAAGACTTCCTTGCGATAGGCCACCTTGGGCTCCGGATCAGGCGCGCCCGAGATGATCACTGTAGCGCGCGCCGCGACGGTGCGGCCAAAGTCGCTCGCCGCTAAGTCCTGGATGCGCGTCAGTGTTGCCAGGTGTTCGCTCTGCGACAGTGGCAAGCCGGTGTCTTGGGCGACCTGCTCGTCAAGGCCGAGCTGGCCCGCGTCGTTGGCGCCGCACGCGTAGAGCCCCTCTGGAACAGGGGCTCGGGCTTGCGGTCGCTTGGACGTCGGGGCGGCGTTGCTTACAGCTGCGGCCTGCGGCCCGAGAACCCATACAAAGCTGGTATCCTGGCCGAGTGCCACGCAGACGTCGGCGCTGTCGAGCGTCGCGAGGTGGGTTGGCGTGCAGACGGGCGCGCTGGACGCGGCTCCAAGGCCCAACTGACCGTGGGAATTGCTCCCACACACGAAGACGCGCTTCTTGAGCGAGGTGCGGGCCTTCTTGCGGCTGCCGTTCCCGCCGACTGCGGCATCCTTGTCCTTGCTCGAAGACTTGGGCAGCATGCAAAGCGTCTGGATGAAGGTGTGACTCGAGCCGCACCATACGGAGTGCACGGAGAGGGGCGCGTCAATACCAAAGGTGCGCGTGGCCTCTGGCAGCGGACAGTGCGGAGGGCTCGCTCGCCCGAGCTGACCTTGCGTGTTGTCACCGAAGAGAAGGAGGTTGGGCCAGATCGCGCCGCCCGAGTCCGGGTGCCGCCGCGCCGCCGGGACGGCCTGACTCGTGTCGAGCAAAATGGCCGAGTGGCGATCGCCACACGCCACGTGCGCGGCGCGTGGGAGCTCGCTGGCCACCCCGCTCCACGAAACGGGGACGGGCTCGGAGCGGTCCACCATGTCGCCGAGTCCGAGCTGGCCACTGCTGTTCTGCCCCCAGGCCAGCACAGAGCCGTCTTGAAGAAGGACGAGTGTGTGGTTCGCGCCACATGCCACGCCGGCGACCGGGATTCGCATACGCAGGGCATGGGCCGACCCCTGGCCCTCCGCCCGGGGCATGCCCAGCTGGCCGAAGCGATTGCTGCCTAGCATGACGAGCCTGTCCGCACCTGCGAGGACCGTGTGCGCGGCGCCGCAGGCGACGTGATTGATGCGGCCGACCTCAGCAAGCATTGCGTGCTGCAGAAAGGTAGGCGCCGTACCTTTCGAGACGACGGCAGTGCCAGCAGTAGCGGTAGCGCCGGCCGCGACGTCCTCGGAGCCGAGCTGGCCCTCATCGTTGGCGCCGGACACGAAGACGTCGTTCTCCTCCGACACCCACACCACATGACGCGTGCTACAGGCCGCTGCGCGCAGCTTCGCATTAAGCGGCAGCTCCCGCGGCGGCAGTCGCCTCAGCTCCTCACCACGATCATCCACGAACCTGCTCAGCGAGCCCTGCGCGTTATCGCCCAGCACGATGATCTTCCCCGTCATCCTCTGCTGCCTGGAGACTGCCGTAGAGCCACACCGAGCCGACCCGAGCCCAGCCCAGCCCAGCCCAGCCCAGCCCAGCCCAGCCCAGCCAAGCCCAGCCGACACAACACGAGCCGCGCGACGCGACGCGACGAGTCTGTACCAGCCGAGTCGCGCGCGCCGGCCAGCGCCCACTCGAGCCCGGACCCCCTTGGCGCCTGCCTGCCTGCCTGCCTGCCTGCCTGCCTGCCTGCCAGCGTAACGCTCAAACGCCGCCTCCTCCGTGCGCCGACTCGCCGCCGGAGTACATGCCTAGGTAATAAGAAAAGATGTTGGTGGTAGGCCCAACGTTAACGTAATTCGCCGCGGCGCGTTCTCTCCCGGGCCTGCTTCTCTACCAAGCTAAGAGGGTTCAAGAATCAAGTTGCCTCCCGAGTCCGAGTCCCGGCCCTTGCTTGCCTCTGACCGACAGCCTCTGACGAGCCTGCCTGAGAGGCAGACAGGGCCGCGTGCAGCGGCCAGTCTGGGCGTCTGGCCGCCGCGCCGGCCGGGGCGGAGTGGCCCGCGAGGCGCGGCGAGCTTCTCTTGTTCGGGCCGGCGGCGGCCGTGGCCGGGGCCGCCGCCGTAGCAGCCCGGCACTGGCAGAGCGAGCGATGAGACGACTGGGAGCGAGCCCGGCGGGAAGCTGGACTTGAAGTTGAGCCGCGCGGGCCCAGTGCCAGAGCAAGTTGAACCGCGAGAGGCCGAGGTCGCGCTTCTCCTCCTGGCTGCTGAGCTAACGAACTAACTAAGAAGATAGCAGCGGAGAAAGGCGCGCGAGGCTCCGTGAGCGACGAGGAGCAAGCAGCGCGCCTGGCGCAGCTTGGCGCAGCGCAGCGCGCGCTGCGCGAGGCTGCGCGGCAGACACGCATCGCGGCGGACTCGCGTCGGTCGGGCGAGCGCGAGCACGCACCGGAAGGCAGGCAGGCGAAGATGCTGAGGCTGGGCAGCGCGGCAGTGGGGCGCGCGGCGATGACGGCGGCGGCGGCCGGGCTCGTGACGCGGCGGCTGCCAGCGGCCGCGCGGCTGGCGTGCTCGACCAGCGGCGGCGCGGCCGCGGCCGCGGCCGCGGCCACCAGGAAGTCGGCGACGGCAGCGGCGAAGGCCGGCGGCAAGACCGTGGTGCCGACGGCTCTGGCGCCTGCGGCGCGCGCCTTGTCGACGACGGCGGCGACCGCGGGCGTACCGCTCAAGTTCTCGTCGCCCATGGTGGCGCTGCACTGGCTGATCGCAGCGGGCTTCGTGACGTGCGTGGCCACGGTGAAGCTGGCGCAGTGGACGCCCAAGGAGAACCCGAAGAAGTTTGGCTACACCAAGGGCGAGCTCATGATGATCCACAAGTCGACGGCGCTCATTGTGGCGGGTTTGGTTGTGCCACGCATCGCGCTGCGACTTGTGCAGCGCCAGCCTCCTCTACCTTCGGGCGGCTCGGTGGAGCACCTCATGGCGCGCGCGTCCCATCTCTTTTTCTACGCCGCAATGATCGCCATGCCTGGCACGGGCATCGCCATGGGCTACTTCGGTGGCAAAGGCGTCCCCTTCTTTGGGTCCATTGTGGCCCAGGCGCCGGAGCCCAACAAGGAGATCGCCTCTAATGCCTTCAAGGTGCACAAGCAGCTCGGCCAGGCCGTCGAGTATATGGTGCCGCTTCACATTAGTGCTGTGGCTTATCATCACGCACTCAAGGGCCAGAACGTCCTGGCCCGCATGTGGTTTTGAGAGATCATCTACCACTCGGCCAGCACGCACACGTGCATGCATGCGTGCGTGCGTACGTGCGTACGTGCGTGCACGCGTGCACGCGTACACAAGAGTCTTCGTCCTGCCAAGTCAAGTCAAGTCAAGTCAAATCAAGTCAAGTCAAGTCAAGTCACAATTTTCTGAAGTTCTCATCCTTCTGTTTGGGTTTTGCTTCTTGCGTCCCTTGAAGTCGCTCAACGCGTCGCGCGGTAGAGCAGCGCGATGTTGAGGACGGCGCCGACAACGAGGGCAATGCGCAACAGGCCGGCCTCCTCGACGGCTGCGCGCTCGGACTTGGAGCGCTCGAGCTTGGCCTTCGCCTCGGGCTGACCGCCCAGCCAGGCCGGCGCGGACTCGCGCAGGCGGTCGAAGGCGACAGCCTCATCTTCGCCGAGCAGGATGACGCCGCAGCGTGCATGCACGTCGTCGTGCGGGATGGCGCGGTCCAAGATACGCTCGCCCTCGACTGTGGCGTATGCCTTGCCCTTGCCGGCTCGCTCCCAGAGGAAGGCGAGGGGCACCTGTGTTCCGAGCACGCGTCGCGCCGATGCAGTCACCACCGTCATCGTTAGTCGGCATTGACTGTGAGTGGTTTGGATCACCCAGGTCCGGCGAGCGCACGCGAGGCCAATTTGAGCAAGAACGTACGGCTTCGTAGACCAGGCGCAAACGGCCCTTGGTGTGCTTCTTATCGGCCGGATAGAGAAAGCAGCCGCCCTGCAGCAGCTGGCGCGAAACGTCGGCCACCATGCAGCACATCCAGCGCACGGAGCGACCGCGCAAGTGCTGCGCGACGAAGGCGCCCGTGAGCTCGTCCCACTGTGCGCAAATGCCCTCGTTGATGGCGTAGGTCTTGCCCTTGCGCGGCTGCTTGAAGTCGTCCACGTAAACCACCCAGCACTGGTCGCGGAAGTCGTACTGGCTGAGCTGCACGGGCGAGGAGCGCGTGCAAAAGGCAAATTGCAACGCCGTGGAGAAGAGGGCGTAGCCGGCAGCCACGATCTCGTCTGCCTTCTTGACCTCCTTGAGGGACCGCGCCTGGAAGACGCCGTAGATGGCGCCCACGCTAATGCCCACGGGCACGTTCTGCGAGCCGTCCAGCGGGTCGAAGACCACGATGTACTTACCCTCCGCGCGAAGCTCCACAAAGTCCTCGCGCTCTTCCGAGGCAAAGCCAGCCACCAGTGGGCACTCACGGAGCGCATCTTCGACGTGCTTATCTGCCAGCATATCCAGCTGCAGCACCTTGTCACCGCTCGTGTTGGTGACCGTATCCTTGCGTGAGACGCCTTGCTTCACGAAGGAGGCTGAGCGAATGAGCGAGACCGTCTCTCGTCAGTCGCTTCCTTGCTTGCTTGCCTGGCTGCCTGGCCGCCTTCCTGTCTGTCTGCGTGCGTGACTTGCGGTGTGCCTGCCTGTCG
Organism: Thraustochytrium sp. TN22; assembly: GCA_013306675.1. NCBI lineage: Eukaryota > Bigyra > Thraustochytrida > Thraustochytriidae > Thraustochytrium > Thraustochytrium sp. TN22. The sequence goes on along the minus strand of JABLUY010000015.1, from coordinate 116,040 downwards.
ATGCAGTAGGAGAGCGCGCACTACTTACTGATGTCATCACCCGTCCACCCGATGTGCGTCTGGATCTCCTCGTAGATGCGCTCGGACGCCTTCTGCAGCGCCTTTTGCACGTCCGCCAGTTCCGCCTCCACGGATGGCATCCTGCTTTCGCCGCTGTTGCCGCGCCGCTGCTGGTGCTGGTGCTGTGTTGTACCGAGCCGTGCCGCCTCGCGCCGCGCCGCGCCGCGCCGCCGCGCCGCGCCCCGCCGCCGCGCCGAGCCACACCACGCTGCGCCGCGCTAGCTCGAGCGCAGCTGGATTTTGTCTTTGACGGCGTCGGCGAAGGCTCTCGACGCGTCGCCATCCAAGTCATCTTTTGATGGAAACGGAAAGCGCGCAAGAGAGAGCGCAAGAGGGACTCACAGTCTCATCAGAGAGAGAGAGAGCGTGAGAATCAGAGAGGAAGCGACAGAGAGAGAGAGAGAGAGAGAGAGAGAGAGAGAGAGGCAAGAGCATGAGCATGAGCATGCGAGAAACGGAAGGAAGCACAGCTTCCTGACAGCGAGACCAAAGCCCACTGCGTCTTACCTCCACTACCTCTTGGTGTTGCTTGCCATCGTGCTGGCGAGGTCGACCGGATCGAATTTCACATGCATCATACTTTCCTTCCGAGCTTCACACGCTCTTCATCTGTAATGTAATCACAGTTTTGCTGGCACGTCCTTGTGCGCATCGATCACGGTCCTTTGCTCCTGGATGTATGACTCGTGGGATGGATACACGGTGACCTTGTCACCCTCCTTGTGCACGTAGGGGAGGTGAAGACAGGCTCGAGCGCGCGGGCGGCTGAGGCGAGCGCGACACGGGTGCGCGAATCTGGAAGGCCGCCTCTTCGTCTGCATCCACTGAGACGAAGAGGCTTGGCTTGAGTTTGTTGGCGGCAGACCATCGTTTTTGGCTGAGCAGGATGAGCGCGTACATATGGACGAAGACGAGGACGAGGACAGTGACGTGGACGGCTCCGCAGGTGCTTGAATGATGCAAGGCACGGCACCCGGACTTGCGACAGCGCAAGTCGCCACGGGCAGAGTCGCGGTTCGCCTCCTCCTGAAGCGTGTGCGGACAAGCTCTGATTGCTGGTGCCTCTGGTGCTCCTGGTTCTCGCTGTGCGCCGGGTCCTGTTGCTGCTCAAGCCACACTGGCGAGGTTGCCGCGCGCGAGCCAGAGGCCCACCTCCTGATCCGCAGCTTCTCGCTACGCGAGGCGCGATGGTCGTCAGCCACCACCACCTGTAGCGCCTTGAGCGCCTGCTGCCGCTCCTGCTCCTGCGTCAGTTGCTCTCCTGGTTGCCCCTGCTGGTGCTGCTGGTGCGGCTGGTGCGGCTGGTGCGGCTGGTGCGGCTGCGGCTGCGGCTGCGGCTGCGGCTGCCGCAGCCGCTGCTGCTGCTGCTGCTGCTGTGACAACGGCGGCTGGCACTGGCACTGGTACGCGACGACGCCGGCCGACATCATCTTGAGCGAGGCTCCCGGTGGGAAAGATGCGTCGTGACGGGCGAAGAAGTTTGAAGTCTGCCGCTTGCTTGCCTCCTCCGCTCCCGTCGCCTTAGCGGCGCGCCTGAGGCGGAGCTGAGCGCGTCGCGCCGGTGACACCCACCCACGCCGAGCAAGCGGCCTGGAAGAGATGGGTGCCGGCAGCCAGTAGGGCTGAGTAGGCGGTGGCTGAAGATGGTCCAGATGCCCACGATCGACTCGCCCTCTGGCGCGTGCCAGTCCAGGCTCCCCTCCCTCGGAGTCCCTCCCGCTGGCCGGAGCCTCCTGCCTGCCAGGACCTGCCACGCAGCTGCTCCTGCGGTATACCGCGGCCAGATGCCTGCAGGCAGGCGAGTGAGTACTGGTAGAAGTGCCCCTGGCCGCCTACCAATAAAATCAGCCCGCCTGCGCCAGGCCAGCGTCAACTTCGTCTTGACAGCCCCCGGGCCGGCTGCCTCCGAGTCGTGGCGGCGTAGCCTGAGCTGCCTGCCTTGTACGCCAGCCAGCCAGGCTGCAGCGAGCCACACAGCCAGGCAGGGCGAGTTGAGTGGAGCGTGAACCTTCACTAACTCTTGAGCTGGGAGCTGACGTTAGTTTGATCATAGCTCTCCAGGCTCGCTCGCGACAGCTGTGGCCCGGGCGCGACGATTTACCTGGCTGGCTGACGGTATGACTACCCGCCGCCCGGCTCAGGCCGGCCCGCCAGCCGGCCAGCACTGGCGTCTGCGGTGGGGGCACGGCGAAGCTAGCTGGCCTTTTGGGCCGCTCGCGCAGCCAGGCCGAGCGGGCTGCCGGGCTCCGAGCCGAGCCTCATTTTGGCTGCGTGGCGCCGGGCGGCCGGCCTCTGACAACCGAGCAGCCAGCCCCTCCACGCCTCGCGAGCGGTCCGCACTCCAGGCTTGGAGACGGCGCAGGACTGGGGCACTCGCCGTCGCGTGCCCGTGTCGCGCGTGAAAATGGGGCCAGGCTGGCTGGCTGGTTGAGAGGCGACTCGGAGGGCACCGAAGCGAGACGTGGGGACCAAAGTCGTGGCCCTCGCCGCATCGAACGAGGGCCGAGGCTTCGCCTCTCACGGTCCGTCTGTCCTGTCAGTGTCGCTGGCTGGCCGCAGCGGCGCAGCCGCCGACAGAACTTGAAGCCGCCACCTCGCGCCACGCTTCGTCGACAGCGGTGGATGCAGTGCACCCGGCACCGGCCGCGAAAACGCCGAGCGAGCCCTGAGCTGGAAGCAACGTAGTAGCTAGATACTCAACGCCAGGACGACGCACTCGCTCGCGCTCGATCACGAGTGGAGCCGGTAGTCGACCGATAGAGAGGCCGCTTGGGAGGCAGGTTAAGCCTGGCTGCGGCTTGACAGGTCGAGCCTTTTTCCCTGTGCTTGGCATGCTTGCGTGCCACCGACGTACTCGACGTTCTGCGGCGACGCCATTCCGCCGCCGGGTCAGCAGCCGAAGCCACGCAGAAAGCAATCGGACCGCCCATCTGGCCCCGCCAGCAGCTCGTAGCTGCTCTGCTTTTGCCCTTGCTTTGCTTGCTTTCTTCGAGCCCTTTATGGTCTGCCAGGTGTGGCAAGACGCACACTTGCGCTCACCCACACACGCGCCCTCGCGAAACGAGTGGGACCGCGCCTAGGATCAACTGAGCCGCCCTGATCGTCGAGGCGAGCTTGCCTCTCTCTCACCTCCTCATCACTCTACCTCTCTCTCCCCCCCCCCCCCGCGCGCGCGCACTATCCGCCCTCCAAGTCCGATGACCGCCGCCCAGCACCGCCCGGGCCCAGCTTCGCTCAAGCCTCGGCCGCGGCGAGAGCAGCTCAAGGAAGGTCTGCGAGCCGACCTTGACGATCATCATCACCTTCAAGACCAGGCAAGGCAAGAAAGCTACTCGGCCTCACTAGCCAACTTGAAGACGGGAATCCTTGAGTGAACCACTGCAGGGCCACGAAGGGACCATGACCGTGACCTGGCTGGCGCCGACAACCAGCCCGGCCCGGCAGCACTGGGCGGGTGTGTCGACGCTACTGTTATTATTCGTAGGCCTGGTTCAAATCGTCCAGAACACGGTCACGGACTCGCCTGAGCCTGACAGTGAATCCGCTGGCGCACTGCGGCACTGGCAGTACCAGCACGAAGGAGTCGGAATCGAACTCACCGACTCGGGCTCTTGCAGCTCTCGCACACGCCACGACGCAGGCAGGCTTTCCCTGACTCGAAACGTGAAAGACAATTTTGTGAGTGAAGCTGCAGAGCGCCGCCCGCGGTCCCCTGTGGTAGCGGATGGCAGCTATGGGTTGGGTTGCGCACGGCGCACGCCTTCCATCAACGGCAGGCCGACCGGCGCTGGCGGCGGCGTGCGTTCGCGAGACGCCCGGCTGGCTGGCTCAGCCTGGCTGACTGGCCGCTAGCTGGCCGGCGGCGGCTGACTGGCTGGCTGGCTGGCTGGCTGGCTGGCTGGCTGGCTGGCTGGCTGACAGGTTGACTCAGCCAGGCCGGCTGGCGAAGGAGCGCTTCTGTGGGCCGGGCCGCAGGTGGCATCTGGTACGCGCGAATTGGAGGCTGGTTTGGCAGCCGCATGTTGAAATGGCCCGCTTGGTCGCTCGTTTTCTCGCTCTCATCAAGTAACGTTAGGCCTAGCTTCAGAGAGCTCTACCAGCTCGCTAGAGCTACTAGCTCTGTGACGCGATGCGAGTCGAAGGGCCACCACTGCACGGCATCCAGCTCTTGGTTCGGACCGCGCTGGAAGTGGTGGCCACTGGCCGCTGCACCCGCCGGTCCTAGCTCTGAGCAACTGCGACCGTGTGAAGCCTCAACGCCGGGCGGGGTAACGCCCGGGTTTGCAAGTTGGGCCGGCGGTGCAGGGACCGCCGACAACCGGGCCGCCCCAGTCCTCCTCCGCGCGACCGATGTAAATAACGTTACTCCTAGCTAGCTAGCTAGCTAGAGCTATACTGGGAGACAGCCGCGCCTGTCAATGATATGTCGTCGCCACGGCCTCTGACGTCGACGCCCCTCGCTTGCAGAAAGAATCAAACTTGAAGCGAAGCGGCTCGATCGAGCCGCGACCAGCAAAGGCCTCCTTGACCCGCAAAGGCCTCCTTGACCCAACCAGCAAGGCGTCCGAGTCTTTGGCGCTCCTTGACGCTCTTGACCCAACTGCCGACGTTCCAGGATGCGCTCGCGCCAAGGCGCTGTGCTCGTGGCCGGCCATCGCGGGTTTTGCCTCACTGTCAGTCTGGTGACGTCGCTGACACTCGCTGACGTCGGCCGGAAAGAAGCTCGCGCCTTGCGACAAACCGCGACGCCCTTGCAGCCAGCTGCTTGCAACTTGACTCGTAACGCGGAACCGCAGAAGAGTTGAGTTGATGCCTGAGTGGTTGGACTTCCAGCACGGCCTTGACAGGGAGAGCACCGCACCAAGACGAGGCGAAGTCTTTCGGGCTCAGAGGCGGTAAGAGTAGTAAGTGCCGATAGACGATGCCACTCCGTCCGGAGGTGCGTCAATGTGGGCTCTTCGAGCGTGGCGTGCGTTGATCGTACCCGGGCTCGGATGAAAGAGGCCTGGGTGACGACACATTGCGTGAAGAGGCCCAGGGATTCTTCTTCCTTGGCATGGTCACCACTGGCAGCCAGCCGATGGGACGCCCGCGCCTCCTTTTTTCGCATGGCTACGAGGCAGCCGACAGGCGCCCTCCGGGGCAGGCTCACAATTTCGGCCCACTGGTCGTCCGTGTCCTTTCTGTTGTGCTTCACGCTGACGTGCGCGCCCGTGATCCTGCCGTGGACCACCTGCGATGCAATAAGGACCAACAGCTTGCAGCCTCCAAGGCAAGGCCATGTCAAATTTGAGCCGAGTCTTGCGGTGGCTCAGCAGCCCAAGGCGCGCGTAGCCAGCACGAAGGCTGCTCGCAAGCTCGCGCGAAGTATCGCGAGATGCCTCGAAATGACGGTGATTTCGTCCTCAAAGAATCCCATGTCGATGGCTGTTTGGCGGAGGATGCCAAGTCCGTCAGCGCCCGCATCTTGCGCGCCGTCTTTGGCTAGCCGCCCTCGGGCATTGTTGCACGCCGTCCCTCGATACAAGGGCAAGAACGCGCTCGCCAAGATGGGCGCAAATATTGCAGGACCGATGCGATCCATGCAAGCGAGCTACGCGGAGAGGACTGTAGCGAGATGCTGCATTTTATGATGAAAGACTCCGGGAGGAATGCGCTGATCCTCAGCCCTGCGGCGCCGGTACCACGAGGCCACTGAGTGGTGCATGGATGCACGGCGCAACGAGCGTGGGTGGGCACGGAGACTGAATCACGGCCATCTCCACGGCGCCAAGACGAGCCTGAAGCCCTGACGCGAGCAAATTCGCAAGGCCTCCGAGGCGGGTGCTGCCACGCAGTGGTGAGCTTGTGTGGTCGCGAGCTCTGGGAGCAGTCGTGGCGGTCTTGAGAGGACGCCAGCTCGTGGCGTCGGCGGCTAAGAATGGTTGGTTCGGATGCTACCACAGGTACTGCAGGTCATCGTGCTTCGAAAGTGCCCCACCTGGGGCCGCTATAGTCTCTTGTCTCACGTTGGGTATTGCCAGCGCGAGGCAGCGCAGGCAATGAGGGAGAACGCTAGGGCTGAGATGTGGGAGGCACCTTGATGTGGCAGATCTTGTCGGCCATGCGCTGGAATTTGTCGAACTCAGCAGGTGCCACAACTTTTCCACAGGTGGTAAGCATTTGTGCCCTAGGGGCGCCAGCACGGTCAGCAGCACTGGAGGGACAATGACTGACTCGCTCGCTGCTTGCTTGCTTGCGTGGTCTAGCGTGCACGAACGCGCTCGCGCTGCTACCCTACTACGCACAGCGACGCCCGCGCGCGCGACGTTACCCGCACTGGTGCCCCGCGCCCACACGTTGCAGTGGCGGTGCGGCGCGGCCGCTGCGGCGCTGCCGGAGTTCCCGAAGTCTTGCCAGAGAAAAAGGACTCGGAGGCAACGCGCATTGCCATGCGAGGGCCAGCTTGCAAGGCTCTTATGCGGGCAGGCCCATGGGGAGGGACGCAGAGGAAAGGAGGGACGCGCGCGGAGCGCGCTTGCAGAGATGGTGATGGTGTACAAGTATAAGACTGGCTAGGTGCATCACACGTTGAAGATATCTTTCGGCCGCCTCTTCTCCATCTCCTCCCAGTGGCCTCGTGTGTCTTATAGTAGTTACCTGTAGGCGTTGTTGCTGGGGCGCCGGTTGCAGTGCAAAAGGTTGTGGCACACCACGGCGTCGCCCCAGCGGCGGTGAACCGACGCCCAGGCCACGAAGAACTTCTTGCGCTCCGCGGGGGGGGGGTGGTTGGCGAGGGGCGGGGCTTTCTCTCGTTACATGCTCCTCAAGGCGCGGCGCCCACCGTCACTTGACGGTTTGGAGGCTGCTTCTTGGGCCTCAGCGGCAGCAGAAGTCGTCGAGGACTTAAGGAGCAGGCTCGGACGGAAGGATCGTGATGTGACCAATCTCATCAGCCATGCGCTTGAACTTGTCGAACTCCTTATGAAGGAAGTCCCTGTCCTCCGCGGTGTTTTTGGCTTGAAGTTTATCGATCATGCCTGGGCTGTAGTGAACGATCAAGGCCTCCCGGTGAGGCAATGGTCGCTGCGGCGCAAAGGCCATGCTGTTGTACCGGCCTTCGAGCGACCCCGTACCTTGCGGCGTGAAGAATTTGTTGAAGTAGTCCTGCTCGCACAAGAAGAAATCGCCGAGCTCCTTGCGCCTGTCGACGAGCAGCCTGTAGGTCTCAGCGCTCGGCCGGGCGATGAAGACACCACCGTTAAAGTACCTGCGCGGGAGGTAGAGAGGCTCGTCGATGGCGCAGAAGTCGAGCGCGCGGTCGCACCTGGCCCACATGTCGCTAATATCTCCGAGAATCAGAGTGTCGAGATCCGTGTAGACAATTGTGTCGTACTCCAGCATGTTCCACAACTGCAGCTTGGTGTACTGATACCGGTACCGCTTGTTGCGCGCTTTAGATACGTCGCAGAACATGGGTTCCACCTGGATCGTGAGCCCTCCACGGTCAGTGAGCCACTTGCGAATATGTGGGTGCGCGTCTTCGACGTAGACAATGGCAATCTGGGACCACGGGATCTTCCCGTACTCGTGCATACTCAGAAAGTGGCGCTCGATCAAATCGAACTTCATCGAGTGCATGTCATCGGGGCCGTCTGGACTCGGCGTCAGTAGCGAGGCATACAACACACGTTTAGGGAGCTCGTGCCGCATCTCAGAGGTGAAACTCTCCGTTCGCCGGTCCATCTTGAGAATGGCCGCCTCCAGAACGTGGCGGTCTTCCTGGTTCTCGACCGTTTCTAGGTCATGAAGACCATAAGCAAGGCGGGCCTCGCTCATCCTCCGCGAGCGCTTCGTGTCATGCGCGTCCGCTCCGATACGAGAGTCCATGAAGCTCTGACGCCGGAGAGGAACCAGGTCAATCATTTCCCTGCCATCGCAACGTAGTTCGGCATGCACTGCCATGGTCGAAAGCTGTTCCTTGAAGGCACTGCACATGGACTCCGATGGCGACATCACAATCACCTCGTTGCTCATGAACAACTTTGGGAGCAGGTGCACTGTCTCGGCACCGCACAGGTCCACCGAGCTGGGCTTCAAGCACTGTGACGTCATGTCCCTGAGATCGCCCAAAGCCAGGGTGCTGGGTTCCAGCACGATGACCCTGTCATACGCCTCTTCGCACCATCCGTAGAACTTGGCGAAGTTGACGTCTCGAGACGCAGCGCAGGGACGAGACTCAGGCACCTGGGTGATGGGAAGCCCAAGCTCTCGAATCCAAGCGAGTAGGTCCTCCGGGGCGTCTCCCGAGCTCATGACGCCGAGCTGGGTCCAGGCCAGGCCACCAACATCGTGCAAGCTCACGATGTGGCGCTTGAACTCCAGCTGCTCGTTGGCGCCCCAGGTGCGCCCCGCGTCGAGGAAGGTGTACCACGTCTCGAGCTTCCCGCCACGCCGTTGGGGCTTGGTGGTGTTGCTTGCGGGTGTTGATATTTGAGCGATTTGAGCGGTGTTGTTTGCGGGAGCGATTTGAGCGGTGTTGTTTGCGGGAGCGATTTGAGCGCCCGGAGAGTCAAAAGGGGAAGCACGGAAAGCTACGTCGACTCGGAGAGTCGTGAGCAGACTAAGCGCTAAGACTGACATCAGCACGGCGATCAGGAAAGTCTGACCTCGTCCGCGAAGGTTGCACGGGCGCACATTGCGATGCGACACGCCCTGGTGCTGGGCTGGGCTCTGCATCGGCCCTGCTCTCAAGCCTTCTCAGCAGACAGGGCTAGGATTGCTGCACCCTAGGCCACCTGGGCGCGACGCAGCCGCGGCGTGGCCCTTGACCGCCGCCGTGTGTTGGGAGTCGTCGCTCTCTTGCCACGCGTAGACGACCGCGACGAACTGCACGGCGATGCGCAGGAAGCGACCTCAACACGGCGCAGCTTCGCGGCTCTGCACGCTTCCTCGCAACCTCACGCTTGCCCGCCGTGCAGCACGCTCGCTGCTTGCGCCGTTCCGCGCGTGCGACCCGCTCTGCTGTAGCCGGGGCCGCTCGGCGGCGCGCGGTGCAACGCAGCCGCGGCGTGGCCCTTTTCCGTGGTTCTGCTCTTCCTGAGGTGTCGCTCTCGCGGCACACCTCCTCGCAGCCACGCGCTCTCCCGACGTGCAGCCCGATCGCTGCTTGCGCTGGTCCGCGCGCGCGACCTGCTCTGCTGCTGCAGCTGACGCTGCCGCGCGCCGCGCGCACGGCCAGCTCACCATGGCCCCTAACTTAGCAGCGGCCAGGCTGGCAGCCTCCAAGTCGAAGTTGCAAACAAGCAAAGAAGCAAAGACAGACCCGAACTCGGCCAATGCCAGGAACGGCGAGTCCTTGGCCGCAGTTCAAGCAAGTCGGCTGACACGAACTCGGACGTGCGCCGCGGCAGAATGCGCGAAGTGATGCTTGGAATCGACTGAACATGCATAGAAATGTATCCCAATCAGGTCTTAGTGTTGTGATTCGCTTGCGATTGGCGATTTGATTGAGTCTATTGATAGCAGCTATGATATGCCAGTGGGACTGGTGGGGTGTGTGCTCGAGGACCCTGCGTGTGTACCCGAGGACACCCACTCAGCCGACCCGCGCACTGCACGGCGCGGCGGCAACGAGCGCGTTTGATAGGTCATCGTGCTGGAACCCAGTACAATTCTGCTTGGTGATCTCAGAGGTCTCGGATCGCAGTGTCTGCAGTCCAGCTTGGTGGATCTGTGCGGCACGGAGGTTGTACACCAGTTCCCCCAAACGGTGATGAGCAGTGAGATCCTTCTGATGAATCCTTCCGAGGCCACGTGCTCACCGTAGGCGGCTCCACGTTGACCTGAGGACTTGGCCAACTCAGATCCTTTCGGTAATCAATCAAATGCCGAAGCGAGCGCGGCGTCGGGCGCGGGAGGCCAGGGGATGGGGCTGAGCGCGCCCGCGCGGTCCTGCGCGGCGTCCTGAGTTGGCGCGGCGCGATCCCGCCACGATGAGGGGCCCAAGCAGGCCAGCGCGCGGGCGGCCTCTCGTGCGTGAGCAGTAGGGCCAGGGGGGAGCGTGCGGGGAAGGGGGAGGCGTCAGGGGAGGCGAGCGAAGCCTTGCTGAGCTTTTCTTGGCCAAAGGTGCAGAGGGCGGGACCTTACTTGCGATTCTTGCTCAAGAAGGACCTGGAGGACGCCAACAAGGAGCGCCCAAGCGAGCTGGGCGCCCTACAAGGGACTGGAAGTTCAAGTTCTATGTTGGGAAAGCGTTCGTCTTGAGCTCAGCTACTCTCCACGGCCTCCAGGGTCTACGAGCGGTTCCTGTTCGCACGACTGGGCTCCAGCACGATTACTCTGTCGTAGTCCTGGTGACATCATCCATAACACTTGGCGAAGCTCACGTTTGAACTCGCCGCGCAGGGCCGGGCATCGGGAACCTGTACGATGGGAAGGCCAAGCTCCCGAATTCAGGCGACCAGGCCCTCCGATCCGTCTCCCGAGCTCATGACTGCCATGTTGGCCCAGTCCAGGCCACCACGGTCATGCAAAGTTATGAGGTGGCGTTTGAACTCCATCTCCTCCTCGCTGCTCCACGTGCGCCCAGCGTCAGAGAAGGTGTACCAGATCTCGAGATTTGCGCCGCGCCGTACTGGCATGGGGGTATCGGCGGCAGTGAAAGAAGTGTTGCTCGTGGTGTTCCTCGCGGTGTTGTTGGGATACTGCTCGTTACGTTGCTCGTGACGCTGCTCGTGAGGCTGCAAGGGACGGGGGCGATCGAAGTGATGGGCATGACCACCTGGTGAAAGGCTGTTCCGCTCAGCATGACGCTGGACTGCGTATTCATGGCGGGACTGAGTATCAAGGCGCCCACCAACCATCAAGATGGGAAGATATTGCCGCCCCTGCGTGCACGCACGTACTTGCAGCGCGCATCACGAGGCTGCGGCGTGGAGGCCGTCTGGCCGTCTGGCCCGTCGTGCTGCCGCGCTGCGCTCCGCCGGCGCGGCGCTCAGCAGGACGTCGGATAGACAACGGAGTTGTGCCCTAGTGGTGGCGCACCGAGGCATAAGAGCCTTGCAAGCTGGCCCTCGCGCGGCGACGCGCATTGCCATCTTTTTCTGTGGCCAAACTAACCATTTACCTTGGGGCGCCTACACGGTCAGCAGCAGGGACACTGACTGACTCGCTCGCTGCTTGCTTGCGTGGTCTAGCGTGCACGAACGCGCTCGCGCTGCTACCCTACTACGCACAGCGACGCCTGCGCGCGCGACGTTACCCGCACTGGTGCGCCGCGCCCACACGTTGCAGTGGCAGTGCGGCGTGACCGCGGCCGGAGTTCCCGAAGTCTTGCCAGAGAAAAAGGAGGCAACGCGCATTGCCATGCGAGGGCCACCTTGCAAGGCTCTTATGCGGGCAGGCCCATGGGGAGGGAAGCGGAGGAAAGGAGGGACACGCTTGCCGAGATGGTGATGGTGTACAAGTAGAAGACTAGGTGCATCACACGTTGAAGATACCTTTCGGCCGCCTCTTCTCCATCTCCTCCCAGTGGCCTCGTGTGTCTTATAGTTACCTGCAGGCGTTGTCACTGGGGCGCCGGTTGCAGTGCAAAAGGTTGTGGCACACCACGGCGTCGCCCCAGCGGCGGTGAACCGACGCCCAGGCCACGAAGAACTTCTTGCGCTCCAGGGGGGTGGTTGGCGAGGGGCGAAGCCTTCTCTCGTTACATGCTTCTCAAGGCGCGGCGCCCACCGTCACTCGACGGTTCGGAGGCAGAAGTCGTCGAGGACTTAGGAGCTGGCTCGGACGGAAGGATCGTGATGTGACCAATCTCATCAGCCATGCGCTTGAACTTGTCGAAAACCTTATGAAGGAAGTCCCTGTCCTCCGCGGTGTTTTGGATTTGAAGATTATCGATGATGCCTTGGCTGTAGTGAACGATCAAGGCCTCCCGATGAGGCAATGGTCGCTGCGGCGCAAAGTCCATGCTGTTGTACCGGCCTTCGAGCGACCCCGTACCTTGCGGCGTGAAGAATTTGTTGAAGTAGTCCTGCTCGCACAAGAAGAAATCGCCGAGCTCCTTGCGCCTGTCGACGAGCAGCCTGTAGGTCTCAGCGCTCGGCCGGGCGATGAAGACACCACCGTTAAAGTACCTGCGCGGGAGGTAGAGAGGCTCGTCGATGGCGCAGAAGTCGAGCGCGCGGTCGCACCTGGCCCACATGTCGCTAATATCTCCGAGAATCAGAGTGTCGAGATCCGTGTAGACAATTGTGTCGTACTCCAGCATGTTCCACAACTGCAGCTTGGTGTACTGATACCGGTACCGCTTGTTGCGCGCTTTAGATACGTCGCAGAACATGGGTTCCACCTGGATCGTGAGCCCTCCACGGTCAGTGAGCCACTTGCGAATATGTGGGTGCGCGTCTTCGACGTAGACAATGGCAATCTGGGACCATGGGATCTTCCCGTACTCGTGCATACTCAGAAAGTGGCGCTCAATCACATCGAGATCCATTGAGTGCATGTCATCGGGGCTGTCTGGACTCGGCGTCAGCAGCGAGGCATACAACACACGTTTAGGGAGCTCGTGCCGCATCTCAGAGGCGAGACTCTCCGTTCGCCGGTCCATCTTGAGAATGGCTGCCTCCAGAACGTGGCGGTCTTCCTGGTTCTCGACCGTTTCTAGGTCATAAAGACCATAAGCAAGGCGGGCCTCGCTCATCCTCCGCGAGCGCTTCGTGTCATGCGCGTCCGCTCCGATACGAGAGTCCATGAAGCTCTGACGCCGGAGAGGAACCAGGTCAATCATTTCCCTGCCATCGCAACGTAGTTCGGCATGCGCTGACATGTTCGAAAGCTGTTCTTTGAAGGCACTGCACATGGACTCCGATGGCGACATCACAATCACCTCGTTGCTCATGAACAACTTTGGGAGCAGGTGCACGGTCTCGGCACCGCACAGGTCCACCGAGCTGGGCTTCAAGCACTGTGCCGTCATGTCCCTGAGATCGCCCAAAGCCAGGGTGCTGGGTTCCAGCACGATGACCCTGTCATACGCCTCTTCGCACCATCCGTAGAACTTGGCGAAGTTGACGTCTCGGGACGCAGCGCAGGGACGAGACTCAGGCACCTGGATGATGGGAAGCCCAAGCTCGCCAATCCAAGCGAGCAGGCCCTCCGGGGCGTCTCCCGAGCTCATGACGCCGAGCTCGGTCCAGGCCAGGCCACCAACATCGTGCAAGCTCACGATGTGGCGCTTGAACTCCAGCTCCTCGTTGGCGCCCCAGGTGCGCCCCGCGTCGAGGAAGGTGTACCACATCTCGAGCTTTCCGCCACGCCGTGTTGGCTTCGAGAAATCCATTGGCTGTGTCGCGTCGACGTTTTCGCCGTTTTCGCCGCTGACAGTCAACAACTGGTGGAAGTTAAGGCTCATGGCGAGACTCGCGACCAAGACCAACGACAGCGCGAACGCGACCAATGTATTCGCTCGTGAGCGAAGCTGGACTGGGTGCCCATCGGCAGGCTTTTCCTTGACGAATTTTGCCGCACCCTTTTGCTCCTGCGAGGGGCTCCGCATCGGTCCTTCCGGCCAGGACGCGTTCAAGAAACCCGCTTCCCGCTCCCTTGGCGGTCGCCTTCTTCTGTGCGCTGCCCAGCACAAGCCCGGTGCCCTCGCCCCACGCGCAGCACGCGCTCTGGCGTTGCTTCCGCGCGTGCGTGTCTCCCGAGCCTCTGCGCTCTCGTGCAACCCCGCCGTGCGCCGCAGAGCCCTGCCGCCGCCGCCACCCACGCCACCGCCGACCGCCGGCCGTTGCTACCTTCCCGCCGCGCTGCGCTGCGCTGCGTCGCGCCGCGTCGCGCCGCCGCGCCGCCTCGCGCCGCGCCGAGCCGCGCGCTCCGCTTGCCCGTCTGCCTGCCCGCGGCCGCCACATGGCATCTTCGACTTGTCGCCGGCGCCTTACAGTAGTAAGCTAGCAACTGCACGGCCCCGCCAGCCTGGACTCCAGGAGTCCAGGACTGATCCGACTGATCACTGGCAGGCTTCAGAGCCAAGTTGGCGGCCACTGCACCGCCAGCCTGGCTGCACTGGGTGCACTGGCACTGAGGCGGGAGCGGCGGGAGCGCTCTCGACGGCATTACTATTACTAGGCGAGCGTCCTCAGTGTCGGCGGCGGCGCAGCGTGCCTGGCCGCGCGCACGTCGCAGGCAGCGGTGGCGAAGGAGCAGCACAGCAGAAAGGGAAACGGAGCCGGCAGGCAAGAGGCAAGAGGCAGCAGCAGCAGCAGCGCTCGGCTTTCGCGCGAGCCACGGGCAACGTGCAAGGCCGTGGCGACTGCGCGAGGCGCGAGGACGGAGGCGGCTGCAGCACAGCAACAGCACAGCACAGGCGCAACACCTGCACAGCCCCGGCTAAGGCACTCCGACGCAGCTCATCGGAGCTCCCAAGCCGAGTCTGGGCGGCCAAACACAGCCAAGCTAAATGTCGTGCCCAGCGCAGCAGTCATGCAACGGGCATCCAATCAGTGCGCGAACTCTTGCGCTGGCGACCGTGCTGGTGATCATCTTGGTACAGGCAGCCCTCGCCCTCTTCGTGGACACTCGTTATACCTTTGCGCTGAGGAAATCGCCTTTCGATGAGGCGGTCGCGAGCTTTCACGATGGAAGTGCCGTCCGAGTCGTGCCGGCGACGCGGCTTGGCGGAAATATTGAAGCGTGGTACACCTTCCTCGACGCAGGGCGCACCTGGGGCATCGACGAGGTCTTAGAGTTCAAGCGCCACATCGTGAGCCTGCATGATGATGGCGGCTTGGACTGGGCCCAGATGGCCGTCATGAGCTCGGGAGTGGTCCCGAGCAGCCTGAGGGCTTGGATTCGCGAGCTTGGGCTTCCCATCATTCAGATGCCCGAGGCCAGGCCCTGCTTCCGGGCTCCAAATCTCAACTATGCAAAGTTCTACGGGTGGTGCCAACAAGCCTACGACAGGGTCATCGTGCTGGAACCCAGTACAATTGCGCTTGGTGATATCAGAGATCTCGGGTCGCAGTGTCTGCAGTCCAGCTCGGCGGATCTGTGCGGCACGGCGGTTGTACACCAGCTCCCCAAGACGGTGATGAGCAGTGAGATCCTTGTGATGTATCCTTCCGAGGCCATGTGCACCAACTTAAAACACAAGCTTCAACAACTGGGATGGCTACGCGACTGCAGTGGCCGCGAAATGTTCGACCTGGTACCTCTCCATCGCCAGAGCTTCATGGGCTCTCGTTTTGGCGCAGACGCTCTCGATGCAGAGCGCTCACGCAGGTTGCGCGTGTCTCGCCTGGTCTACGGTCTTCATGACCTACCCAAGGTCGAGAACGAGGAAGACCGCCATGTCTTGGAGGCGGCCATGAGCAAATTGGATCGACGAGTGGAGAGTCTCGCCTCCGAGATGCGCCACGAGGTGCCGGAGCGCGTCCTATACGTCTCTCTGCTGACCCCGCGCCTGGAAGGGTCTCATGACATGCATGCGATGGACCTGGATGCCGTAGAGCGCCACTTTCTTAGCATGCACGAACATGGAAAGATCCCATGGTCAAATATCGCTATTGTCTATGTGGAAGACGCGTACCCCAACGTTCGGGAGTGGCTCACCGAGCGGGGCGGCCTTGCGATCCAGGTCCCTCCCATGGTCTGCGATCCTGCCAGGGCTCGCGATATCCGGTACAAGTTCCAGTTCTCCAAGCTGCAGCTGTGGAACATGTCAGATTACGACGTCATTATTTACACGGATCTCGACACCCTGGTCCTGGGGGACATTAGCGACATGTGGACCAAGTGCGATCGCGCCTTTGCATTTTGTGGCATTGAGGAGCCCCATCACCATCCGGCTAAAAGGTACTACAATGGAGGAGTCTTCATCGCGAGACCCAGCACTGAAACCTACGAGATGCTCGTCAATAGGCGCAAGGAGTTTCCCGACTCTTCGCTGTGCGAACAATCATACTTCAACAAAGTGCTGCATGAGCTAGGCGGATCGCTCGACCCTCGATACAATAGCATGGACTTTTCGCCACAGCGGCCGCTTCCTCATCGGCAGGGCTTGATAGTCCACTACAACAAGCACATCATCCAAACGCTCAGGTGGAACAATACACCGGAGGACAGGGTTTTCCTCTTTGCCGAGTTCGAAAAGTTCAAACGCATGGCCGACGAGATCGGACACATTAGAGCTTCGCCCTAGCTAGGGAGCTCTTTAGAGCCTGTTGCAAAACTAAACACCTCCATCTCGTCGTGAAGAATGAAGCTGCGTTCCGGGCTGTGTTCTCACATCAGTTTCAATTTCCACAGTGAGGATGGTATAACCTGAAGGCGCTTTGGGCGCGTCCCTCCGAACACGAGCAAGGCTGTACGATTGATAGAAGGCATTGATCCTCTTGCAAAGCATGCGTGCAGCAAGCTTCCTGCATGGCTCCAGCAGGAGTGAGTGCGCTTGCAAGCTCAAACAGCGTCCTGGAGTCCCGGGATCACTTACAGTCACGATGCACAGACATCAATCGGTGCGACAGCAGATGGGGTGAGCGGCGTCCCCCTCGCCTCAAAGTTCAACTCTGCGCCAGTCCTTGGAAGGATGCGTGTTGCGGAGACGACGCCGAGCCCAGCCCGCCCCTGCACGCAGGCAAGTAGGCAGGAGGCGTCTGAGAAACTAAGCCACGGGCGCTCCCATCGCCCCAGTGCCTGCGATCTTCTACTCAGGACCCCACTGGTGAGCGTGACCAGAGGTACTCCGACTGCAGTGCGCCTCCTGCAGTGGCAGGCAGCGCTTGCCTGCTGGCTGCTGCAGCACTGCACTGCACTGCACTGCACTGCACTGCACTGCACTGCACTGCACTGCACTGCACTGCACTGCACTGCACTGCATTGCACCTGCCGATCAGAAGCGCCCCAGCAACCGTCATTTCTCTAGCTAGCTAGAGCCAGGCTCTGCCGGCCTGCGCCCGGCGTCACGCGACGAGCTTGCGCGGGATGCAGACCGGAGTCACAGCGCAGGCAGGCGCGAGCACCGCGCCGCGCCGGCGGCGTGCGCGTGCGCGTGCGCGTGCGCGAGAGGCGCGGGAGAGGCGCCCGGGCGAGAGCGACGCAAGGTCCGCCATCCCGGCAAACCCGCAGGACCGCGCAGGCATCGCCGCGGGCGCGACCCCCACCTGGCGCCGCAACAAGGGCCAGCACTCGCGCACGCTGTGCCGCCCCAGCCCGTCATCAGCTCCTGCGCGCAAGCTCGCAAGCGACTTGAGACCTTCACGCGCACGAGCACGCACAAGCGCGCGAGAGCACGAGCGAGAGCAAGCAAGCGAGCAAGCATTGCCAAGCAAGCAAGCAAGCAGGCAGGCATTGAGCTCACTGACAGTGAGTCGCACAGACAGCCCCGGAAACCCGCGCCCATCAGTCAGCTTTCCCGCACGGCAAGGAACACAGTAGCGCCGCAAAAAAGGAGCCCCTCGCAGGCGCATCGTGGCCGGCTTGCCTTGAGCGAGAGCAGCGTCGTCCCGCGCAACGCTGCCGCCAGCGCCGTGGCGGCCACCTCTCGGTCAGGCAAGGCGCGACAAGGCTACGAACGTGCAGTGCCCTCTTCAACAAACGTCTTGCAGTCGCAGCACGCTCAGCGTGCCGTGGGCAGCCGAGTCAAGCTTCGCCGCACCAGGTGAAAGGGCCCTTTCAAAGCGCGCCGTGACCACCCGCCACGCTGAGGGCTCTCGTCCTGGCATCCGGCCACATACGAGCCATTTAGCCGCGAGCAAGTCCTGCGAAGGCGCGCGCCTCCGCCGTGTGCCGCGCTGTGCTGCGCGTGCTGCCGTGCTGTCTTTGCAGAGCCATCACCATCACCACTGCAGACTGTCTGCGCGTCTGGGCGCGTCTGGGCGCGTCTGGTGGTGGGCGTGCGGCTGCGTACTGTGAGCGCGCACGGGCGCGTGGACCGGTGGCACGCACCAGGCGCCAAGGGTCCGAGTCCAAGTCCGCCAAGCGGCTCGCATTCGTGGCCGAGGCTCGAACGCTGCTGCGCCGCGCGCGCGCCGCGCGCTCGGACGGATCGGGCGGATCGACCTTTCGCGACCCGTGCCGGCGCCACCGCTCGTGGTCGCATCGCGTGGCCGGCGCCGTGCGCTAGCTTGTCCGTGCTCGGGAGCACCGGCGAGGGCCGCCGCGTGGCGAGGCGAGGCGAGGCGAGGCGAGGCGAGGCGAGGCGAGGCGAGGCGAGGCGAGGCGAGGCGAGGCGAGGCGAGGCGAGGCGAGGCGAGGCGAGGCGAGGCGAGGCGAGGCGAGGCGAGGCGAGGCGAGGCGAGGCGAGGCGAGGCGAGGCGAGGCGAGGCGAGGCGAGGCGAGGCGAGGCGAGGCGAGGCGAGGCGAGGCGAGGCGAGGCGAGGCGAGGCGAGGCGAGGCGAGGCGAGGCGAGGCGAGGCGAGGCGAGGCGAGGCGAGGCGAGGCGAGGCGAGGCGAGGCGAGGCGAGGCGAGGCGAGGCGAGGCGAGGCGAGGCGAGGCGAGGCGAGGCGAGGCGAGGGGCGTCATTCTGTGCGAGGCGAGACTCAGCAAGAGCCTCCGTCTCTGTGTCCACAGCCAGACTGGCAGCCAACCAGTCAACCAGCAGAACGAGTCGCCCCGTGCACCGCGAACCGCGCGCGTCCGGGACGGCGGCCACGGCTCAAAGCGCGCCGTGTGAGGGCGGCGATCTGGCCGGACTTGGAGGCGAAAGGCTTCTCGTTCACGGCAAGCACGGGCACGGGCTGTCTCCAGACCAGCCAACAAGAGTGCTTGCTAGCTAGGCTTCTCTTCAATCCCTGGTCGAGATTCTGTGTGCGCGCACAGCACGCAAGCAACGCGCAACTCAAAGCAGCACGTGAACGCACACAAGCAGGAACATACTGCAACGCAGCACTCGGCAGCACTCGGAGCGCAGCATCGTGACAACCTCCAGCATCCACTAGGCCCTGGGTGATTGATTGTAGGTGCGACGCAACGGAGGAAGCGTGCGCCCCGAGCTGCGGTCGCTGCGCGTGGGTTCCGCAACACCGACCGTCGGAGCGAGGTGTGCCCGACCGTCGCGAGTCGCGGCTCGCACGGGCTGCAAGCTGCCTCGCGGCCCTCGCCTCACTCTGCGTCATTCCTAAGGGGCGAGCGACGGTTTGCCTGCCTGCCGGGCGACACCGCGCAGCGCCGCGCAGCGAGCGGTGACGCATTCGCAATCTCCGCGTGCAGCGCGCTTGACAGCCTCTTCTCGAGTCGCTGCAAACTCGATCCGGGTGCGTACGTCGCGAGGCTCAAGCGTCCCTGACCAAGCGCTTCGATCTAGTCTGGGGCTAGCTTCCAAGGCCTGCCTCGCTCGAACCCCTTCGAGTCTCGAGGCCTACGCGTTGGCGGGCGGCGCGCACAAAGGCGTTTTGCGTGGCTGTCACATCCGTCGGTCTTGCAGTCTACCTGCTCGCTGTGGACCTGCTGCGTGGAGAAGGCCAAAGCTTTTCATCGCTCTTTCATACTTTCGGGCCAACCTCAGCTCCACTGGCTGCACGGCGGTCGCGTCATCTGTCACTGCTACACCGCAGAATCCGCAAACCCTGCCTTCGACTGTTGCGGCGCGAGGCCAGCCGGTTCGGGGATTGAAAGACCCGCTCCGTTGCCTCCAACAGTAGAGGCTACGCTCCCGACTCCCGAGCCACACGGGATCGATCAGGGCTTGCAGCGGAGCCCGACGTGAGAGTTGCAGCGGCCACGGCGAGCTCGCAACGTTGCAGCGCGGCACGAGCAGGCGCTACCAGCGCAGGCAGAGCTCTGACGGTCCGTGCTGCGCTGGCAGCGAAGCATTGGGCCAGCTGGCGCGGCGCAGCGCGTGAGCGATCATGGCCGCAGACACCGAGGCCCTGGAGACCAAGACGCCCGCGACGTGGTCGCCTAGTAGCAGCAGCAGCAGGGCCAGCAGAAGGAGCTGCGAGAGCAGCAGAAGCGACAGGAGCGGCCGGAACAGGTCCATGGCGCGGAGCGACGAGGACGACAGGCACTTCTTTGCGGACAAGCTAGACCCGACGAACCAGCTCGAGCGCACACAGCAAAAGCAGCGGGAAAACCATTACGCCGCACAGCGCGAGCGGCGCGAGGAGGCCAGCGTCAGCGGCCACCAACTTCGGCAAGAGCAGCAGGAGCAGCAGCACCAGCGGCGGCAGCAGCAGCCGCAGCAGCAGCAGCAGCAGCAGCAGCCGCAAACGGGCTTCATTGGATTTCAAATCCAACGGCCGCGCAAGAGCTCGCACGAGAGCTTGAGGTCTGGAGTCCAGCGAGGCGAGTCGTCGAGCGCGCAAGATCTTATGGTGGAGGAGGATATGCACAAGACAAGCAGCGACCGGGATGAGCTCGGCGCGCAACGCGGTCTTGCGCCGCTCGCAGTGGACGTGCTATCACCCGTCGGCGTTGAGGGTCCAGACTCGGAATGCGGCCCGCTGTCGAGCCTGACCTCCTATTCCACAATTCCTTCGCCAGCAATGGAGACTCGAGGTGGCGGCTTCTCTCGCGCCGAGTCGCAGCAGCAGGCGGTGATGCGCCGGCCGGCACCACTCGGTCATGGTCCGCGTAGTACGAGGAGCATGGCGCGTCTGGTACGCTCGCACAGCCTGCCGCGCCAGCAGCAGCAGCAGCAGCAGCCCATGCCATCGCCGGACTGGAATCCGCCGTCCACCTCAATGTCCTCACCAAACCTATCCGAGATCGATGGTGAGGTCTTTAACTCCTCGTCTTCGTCTTCATCAGGTCGCATGCGCGCTCGCCGGACGCACATGGCCTGCTCGCCATCGCCGGGCTACGCGGCGCAGCCGCCACGTGCGCCGCAGCAGCAGCAGCCGCCGCACAGTCTACACCGGCACTCGCACTCCAGCGCGCACATAAGTTTCGTCGAGCGCGAGCACGAGAAGATGACCGTGGTTCGTCCAGGGCTGCGCGATCTCTCGCCCTCACCGCGGCCCGATTCTCACTTCGTGAGCCCGACTGAGCTCAAGCAGTTCTTTAGGCGCTCACCGAGCATGCACGAGTTGCCCGTGGCTGGAGTCGGCGGTGGCAGTGGCAGTGGCGGCAATGGCCACAGCATGCACGTCAAGCGCGGCAGCTACGGTGGTGGAGGAGATGAGCATTACTCCCCGATTTTATCCCTGTCACCTACGCCCTCGCATATCGATGTGCCGGGAGCTTCGAACCGCACCGGCACCCGCCGCATGCTCTATCGACGCCGCGTGCGCTCGTCCGCCGAGATGCCCACGGCAAGGAACCAGTACCAGCAGCACCTGCAGCACCCCACCCATCACCATCAAGGCAACATCTTTATCGGCGACTCGGAATGCCAACGGCCGGAGTCTCCCGGCTTCGTGACGCCACGCGAGGCAGGGGCTGCGATGGACGACGTGAACCACGTGTTGGCCTCTTCTTCCGAACGCCGCCTTCCGCGCCACATGGCGAGCGTATCAGAGCTCTCGCTGGAAGGCTTGGGCGCCGGCAAGGTGGACCCGGCCTCCGTCAAGATCGGTGCTCTGCTCGGCAGCGGATCTTTTGGCGCCGTCTACAAGGGGCTCAACCTGCGCACCGGCACTCAGTACGCTGTGAAACGCCTAACTGGGGATGGAGACGATGCCAAGAACCAGAGCTTTCTGCACGAGGTGCGAGTCATGGAGTCCCTTTCGCACCGCAACATCGTGGAGTACCTGGGGTCCTCCTATGATGCCTCCACTAGACATCTCGACATCTACCTCGAGTATGTGCCGGGCGGCAGCATCCTCTCCATGGTGCAAGACTACGGCCCTTTACCGGAAGCCCTTGTGCGCAAGTTCACGGCGCACATGGTGCGCGGGGTTCGCTATCTGCACTCAAGCGAAGTCATCCACCGCGACATCAAGGGGGCCAACGTCCTCGTAACCATTGATGGCGTGTGCAAGCTCGCCGACTTTGGCTGCAGCAAGCTGCTACTCGACATGGACGAGGCTGACCGCGAGCAAACGCTGCGCCGCATCCGCGGCTCCGTGCCTTGGATGGCCCCGGAGGTCGTCCGGGAGACCAAGTATCACTTCCCTGCCGATATTTGGTCGCTTGGTGCCACTGTGCTCGAGATGGCCTCAGGCCAGCGCCCCTGGCCGGACGTGCGGGAGCAACTACCGGCGATATTCACCATTGGCCAGACCACGGAGGGCCCTCCCATCCCGGATATTGTTTCGCCCGCCGTGCAGGACTTTCTCAGGCCGCTCTTCGCCATTGATCCGGCCAAGCGTCCGTCCGCGCGCGACGTCGACAACCACCCTTTTATCGTGCGCTCATCATGATTGCATCAGAGCTGCACCGCACCACTCTCTCTCTCTCTCTCTCTCTCTCTCTCTCTCTCTCTCCCTCTCCCTCTCCCTCTCTCTCTGCAGGACATTCCATGCAGCGAGCGACCTTTGTTCACCAATGTAAAAAGACATTGAATGATTCGTTTCGCAACAAAGACTCACAGAGTCCTCGATCGGTCGTTGATGGAGCCGCCTTGAGAGTTATTTTTAATTAAAATGAAAGGGCCCCGAGCTTCAGCTCGCCGGCGAGGAGAACCGACGACGCGGGGATCTCGACATCGGTTTCTCGGTTCCTGTTGATGTCGGTCGGCTTGTGCTATCCAGCCACAACGTTCAATTTCGCTGCGTGCACATTTGCTTGCGAGACCAGAGCGCCTTGCGGCGCTAGCTCTGCCCTGCCCTGCTCTGCCCTTACATGGCATTGGGTCTCTGGCATCGCTGAGCTCGCAGACGACGAGGACTCCGAGGCCGTCTCGCTCCGCGACGACTTGTCGCTTGGCGAGGCTGGCGAGGCGCCCAGTGAATCAGCCACGTCGGGCTCGTCCAAGGGCTCGTCCGGCGTCGAGTTGGCCGAGGCCGCCCGGGCGACCGCTGCGGCGCATCGTGGCGAGGCGCGACGCCAAGCACCAGAACGATTTCTAGTCTCCGCTCTCCAGCAAGCATCTCCAGCAAAACTCTCGACTCTCGCACAGGCATAGGCATGAGCAAGGTAGCCCTCAATCGGTGGCACTGACCAAGATGTACAAAAAATGTTATTTCGATGCGCTCAGAGGCTCAGAGCTTCGCGTCAGGGGCCGGAGGAGGCCGAGTGGGCGGGTCGATGCCAAGGCCGGGGCCGAGCTTGTCGCGTACCTCCGTGGGCGTGTCGCGGCGCAAACGCAGAAGACCCTCCTGGCTGACTGTGACAGCAAGGGTCCCGTCGCGCCGGTAAAGCTTGCCGAAGGCCAGGCCCCGCTCATTGTTGACGCGGGGGCTGTCCATGACATAGAGCATCCAGTCGTCCATGCGGAAGGGGGAGTGAAACCACATACTGTGGTCGAGCGAGGCCACCATGGACAGCTCGTGCACCGGCGTAGCGCCGCGAGCAGTGGTGAGCAGTCCCATATCGCTGGCGTAGGCCAGCACGCTGCGGTGCACGTCGACGTCGTCGGGAAGCTTGTTGCGCGTGCGAATCCACGTGATCTGGCGGTGCTCGTGCGTGTACTTGGGGAACTCGGGCGGATTGTAGCCCTGAGGCACGGGCTGGCCCTGAAAGAGGTCCGGGCCTAGGACGAGGCGGATGTCGATGGGTGAAGTGCGCTTGAGGCGCATCTTGAGCACTGCCTTGTATGTGGGAGGGCAGCGCGGGTCCTGGAGCAGCGCGCGGAGGTAGTCGTGCTCCGAAAGTAGACTCTCTGGGCTCGGCACCATGGGCATGACGTCCTGGTGCAGCAAGGACGCCACCTTGACCTTTTGGAAGCTGGCAAGCAGGACGAAGATGGCGCGCCCGCCCTGCTGCGCCGTCACGAGCCGCGTCGCGAAGGACTTTCCATCGCGCAGCGCCAGCACATGATAGATGATGTCCGCGGTCTCCTTGCCGGCGCGTAGGAAATACGAGTGCATGCTGTGCAGCTCCTTGTCCTTGGCCACCGTTCCGATGGCTGCGGCCAAGCTCTGGCCCATCACCTGACCACCAAAGACGCCGCGCTGGCCCGTCGGCCGCCACAGCCGACCCTTGGGTCCGCGGTAAAGGAACTCGTCCAGCTTCTCCAGCTCCACTGGCAAGAATGCCTCGGGCGGCTGAGTTGGCTCGCCCACGCGTGCTGTTGTTTGAAGCGCAGCGGCTCTCCGTCAGTCCGTCTGCCTTTGCCTGCCTGTCTGTCTGTTTATTTTGTTTGTTTGTTTGCTTGTTTGCTTGCTTGCTTGCTTTCCAATGCTTTCCGATTTTCGGAGGCATGTACTTGCAGCCTGGCTAGCTAGCTCTCCTCCTACGTACGCATAGAGTCGCCATTGCCCTCATTCGCACCGAGCAGGGCCGCCCGCTCGCTGCTGTGCTCCGCCTCCTGCTGCTCTTGCTGTTCCTGCTGTTCCAGGGCTTCGCCCTTTGCAGCCGCGTACTTGAGGCTTTCCAGGCCTGCGCGCGCCATGGTTCGCGGTACAAACAAGCAAGCAAGCAACCCCGGGCCCTCCGCGCGCACGCCGCCGCTCCGCGCCTCGTACGCGCCGCCGGTCTCTGCAGCCGCGCGTCGCTCCTCGCCGCCGCCGCCGCCGCCGCCGCCGCCGCCGCTGCCACCACCACCGCCGCGGCCACTGCTGCCGTCTCGCGCTCCGCGCCGCCGCTTGCTGGTCTGCCAGTGCCTGCCACTGCACGCACCACCATCTCTGTCTGCGCAACTTGAAGTGCAAGAAGCAAGACGCAAGAAGCAACGGAGCCGACAACACCTTCGTCGTCGAACGTCGCCGACTCTGCCTGCAGTGGCTGATGGTCCACCGCAGCCCGGATGGGCGATGGAGCCGCAGGGAGCGGACGCGAAGGCAGGCACGCCTGGCTGTACTTTGGCTCACCGAGCTCGGAGGCTTCGGCGGGCAAGAGGCGCGGCTTCAAGGGAACGGACTGTAGCGCATCAGTCCCCTCGGAACGCCACATGGAGGCACTTCGTGTACTAAAGCTTAGTTATTGGTTCGTGCGCGCTCCAGGCGGGCTCGGAGGGCCTCGGCGTCTTCCTCGAGGTGAGCGGCCTTGTCATAGTCTTCAGCCTCGACGGCGTCCGCGATCTCTGCTTCGAGCACGTCAAGCGCCGCTTGCAGGTCCTCGGCGCTGACCTGGTCGTCTTCGTCTTGGTCGTCTTCTCCCTCCTCCTGCGCAATTTGATCAGGCTCGGCATCCGGGTCTACGTTGGCGTTGGCGTGGGCGTGGGCGTTGGCGTTGGCGTCGTCCTTCTCCGAGTCAGCGCCCTCGATGCCCTCGACACCCTCCACGTCTGCAGCGTCGTCGTCGGCTTGCTCTCCACTGGCGACCTCCGAGTCTTGACCTGCGCCAACCTCGTGCTCTCCGTTGGCGGCGGCCTCGGAGTCGCCCTCTGCGCAGTCAATCGGCTCGCCAGAGTCCTCCTGCCCGGAGGCGGAGTCGTCTTCTTCCGGGAGGGTAGCCAGGCTCTCGTCGCCGCAAATCTTGACGGAGACGAGCTTGGCTTCGTCCTCGCAGGCCTGGGCCTCGGCTCGCAGAATGCTAAGCACGGTGGCGCCAAAGGAGCCGGCGTCCACGGAGCCCGACGCGCAGACCTCGGCCTCGGTGGTGCGCAGCTCGAGGCGCTTCTTGTTGAGCGCCTCGAGCATGGCTCGGTTGACGCTGTCTTCCATGCCGCGGATCTCGGCGACGAGCTCCTGCACGCGGTGCGCCTTGGCGTCGACCTGCTCGCGCAGATCGGCGAGGCGGGCCTTAATCTCGGCAATGCGGGCCTCGACGGCCTCCTTCTCGCTGCTGACATCCTTGATGACGCCGTTGAGACGGCCGGCCTCCTTGAAGTTGCGCGAGGACACCGCGAGCTTCTTCTGCTCATTGAGCGACGGCAGCTTGCCGTCGATATCGAGCAGCAGGCGGCCGAGGTCCACAATCTCAGCCTCGAGCTCCTGCGCCTTGCGTGAATTGAAGTCAATGTTCTGGCGCGCGACATGTACCTCGTCTTCAAGCTTGCGCATGGCGGCGGCACCGTCCGCGCCGGCGCCCTCGTCTCCATCTACCGGCGCGCCCTGGTCGCCAGCCTGGGCCTCGGCCTTGCGCGCGTCCCGGGCCTGGCGCAGGCGGCTTGCGATGGCGGCGAGGATGCGCAGCTGCGCATTGACCTCGTCCGCTGACCGCTCCAGGCGCGCAACGCGATCCTCGGTCCGCAGTTTGCGGTCCTCAATGGCCTCGCGCGCCTCGGCGATGGCGCGCGCTCGCGCCTCGGCGTCCTTCTGTTTCTCGAGCACCGTGTCGCGGCGCGCATCGAGCTCGAGCAAGCGAGTCTCGTAGCGCGATCGCACACTCTGGATGCCTGCGTTGACCTCCTCGAGGCTAGCGGCCAGGCCGGCGCGCTCCTCGCGCTTGGCCGCAAGCTGGCGCTCGAGCTCTGCAATGTCCTCGTCCACCACGGCGATTTTGGACTCCCAGTCCTCGCGCTGCTCGCGCAGGTTCACGGTGCCGGCATCGACTCGGGCGTTGATCTGGTCCAGCTCGCGCTGAGCCACCTCGAGGTCGCTCTCGATGCCCTCTAGGTCAATGCGCAGCAGATCCTCCTGTTCGTCGAGCTGGTCTGCCTCGCGCGCAGCCTGCGCCGAGGTGTCCGCAGCGAGCTTCTTGGCCCTTTCAGACTCCTTGCGGCAGCAGTCGCTCAGCAGCTCTGAGATGACGTCGATGCTCTGTACCTGGTCCGAAAACACTTTGGCCTTTTGTGCGCGCAGCTGGTCCAGAGTGCGATTTAGCGACAGCTTACGGCTGTCCACCTCGTCCACGGACCGGCTCACGGCGTCCATGGTGCGTTGCAGCTTGTCGGCTGTCTCGAAGTCCTCGGCAGCCAGCGCCGCGTTCTGCTCGTCTTCCAGTGACTTGACGCGTTCCGCGAGTGCCTGCGCCTCCTCCGCGTTGCGCTCCAGGCCAACCTGTGCCGCGGCCGTCTCGCTTGTCACGCGCGCCAAGCCCTTGGCGAACTGGTCTGCGCCGCGCTTGAATGCCCTCAGAAGTTCATCCAGCTCGCCCAGGTCCTCCTGGGCCTGGGCCTGGGCCTGAGCCTGGGCCGGGTCTCGCTTCCCGCCCCGGTCCTGCTCTGCTGCAGATACTGCGGGCGTCGGCTTCGTTGATGTCGACACCTCCTGCATCGCCTTGTTCCCCTGGGCGGACGCGCCGCGCAGGAAGGAAAAGCCTCCGGCACCTGCCGCGACTGCAGGTGATGAGGCGTCCTCCACGGCAGTCGGACTCTCCTCGCGAGGCCGTGGTGGCGGCGGCGAGGGCGCGGGCGATGGTGATGGCGACGGGGTGGTGGGCAGCGGCGGGGTCCTGGAGTACTCATCGCCGTGGTCGCGGTCACGGTCGTGCTCATGGCCGTGGTCGTGTTCTTCGCGGCCGCGGCCGCGGTCGTAGTCAGCCGCGGCGCGCGCCCCGCCTTCTCCTTCGTCATCGTAGTCCTCGTCCTCATCGTGGTGCGCGTCGCGCACGCTGGGCGCCAGCGAGCTAGTCTCGGACATGGCCTCGGATCCGTCGTGATGACGCGCAAATCCAGGTCTGCGCGAGCCGCGCTTCTTGCGGATCTGCGCCGGGCGGATCACCGCAGCTGGTGCGAGCAGGTCTTCGTCTACGGAGGCCGCCATGGCCGCGGCCAGCGCGCTCGCGCTCTGGTCCGGATGGGGGGCGGATGACATGAAGGCGAACGAGGACTGAGCTGGCGGCGGCGGCGGCACCGCGGTGGCTGCCTCGTTGGCTGCCTCGGCGGCTGCCTGGGCGTCGGCCTCATCCGGCTCCGGCGCGCCAACGCTGCCAGCGTTGCCGGCACTGCTACTGCCGGCGGCGCCGAGGAAGCTGAAGCCGGACGAGGCTGGCGCCGTGGCCGTGGCCTCGGAGGCAACGGAGGCAACCGACCCGTGCTCCGCGTAGCTCGTTTCCGCCGAGCCGCCGGGCGCAGGCGCGGCGGCGGCATTCATGAAGCCGAAGCCGCTCCCGCAGCCGCTGCTTGGGGCCGCGCCGCCGGCGCCGCCCTGCGCGCCTGAGGCGTAGGCGGCGTCGCCGTGGGGCGACTCTTGCTCATGGCCGTGCCGCCCGGCCTGGTCGCCGCCGCCGCCGCCGCCGCTGCCGCTGCTGCTGGCTGCCGCGCCGGGAGCGGCCGCGGCTGCCTCACTGCCGCCGCTCGCTGCGGAGCCCGCGCGCTGCGGCACGCGCAGGTTGAGGCCGCCGAAGAGGCTCATCGCGCGGGCGGGCAGGACCAGCCCAGCAAAGCCTGTTTGATCTGCGAGCCTCATCATCACTCCCGTAGCTCTAGTAGCTACTAGCTAGCCTCTAAGGTAGGCCTAGGCCCTGTGTTACATGATACCTACGGGTATGGAGTCTCAAGCTCCAGCGTCTAGGACGGACACCATACCATCGTGAGCATCAGTCACGGGGAACTAGGCCTAGGCCTAGGCCTAGCCAAACTAAGTTAGGCACTCGGACCATGACGCAAAAGACGGAGACGCGAACTGCCGATTGCCAGCGAGCCAGCAGGCGAAGCAATCAGATGCTGAGCCATGGCCGAGTCGCGACTCGCGCGACAGCAAAACGGAATTGTCGGGTACCTCGTAGGCCTAAAACAGAAAGTTGTCTTTTTTTCATCGAATTTGGGTGGTAAAAACATCATGTGATCAGCAAAAAGAAGACGGAGAGCTTGCCCCAAATCTGCTCCCACTCCCTCCTTGGGACGTCGAAACGCACGAATGGCACGTGGGGTCCGGTCAAAGAATGTGCTTGCTTTTTGGCGTAGGAGCCCACGTAGGCGGCGTGGGCGGGGTCGTGGTAGGCCAGGGCGTCGGTTCCGTAGGGAAGGCCGTAGGAGAGGCCGTCGGAGAGGCCGTCGTCGGGTAGGCCGTTGGAGACGCCGTCGTGGGGAAGGCCGTCGGGAATTCCGTCGGAGACGCTGTCGTGGGGAAGGCCGTCGGAGAGGCCGTCGTGGGGAAGGCCGTCGGAGACGCTGTCGTGGGGAAAGACGTCGGCGAGTCAGTATACAACGGCGTGGGTTCGCTGCCCTCCGGCGTGATGACCGGCGGCTCCGTCGTAGGGGGCGTTGTAGGCCAGGTGGGCTGCGAGACAGGCGCCTTGGTGGGCTCCATCGTCGGCTCCGGCGTCCAGCCGGCCTCGTACGTGGGCTCCATCGTTGGCATCGGCGTCCAGCCGGCCTCGTACGTGGGCGAGAGCGTCGTGGGCGCTTCGGTGCTCTCGCCTGCCTCCAGCTCCACGGGTGGACTCGCGGGCGGCTGCGACGGATTACGGACGTCTTCCGAGCTGTCGCCGCTAAAGGCGGGCGAGGCGCCGCTCTCCGTGGTGGTCGCCACCACGACGGCCACTGCCACGATGCACGCCACGCCCACGAGGCCGGCCAAGGCCTTCTTCGACAACGGCAGCCGCGACCCAGTCGCGTAGGCGCCACGCGGCGGCGCGCCCGCGATCGGCGCATGCAAGCCGCCGTCCATCCTGCCTGCCGCAGGCGAGCCTGCCGCCGCTGCTCCTCCTCTTGCGCTGCGCGCGAACCGGTACTGCCTCTCCTCCTCGCGCCCCTTCGCCTCCCCGCCGGTGGCGGCCCGCCGCTGCGCCTGCCGCTGCGCCTGCTAGCGCCTGCAGTGCCGCGCGTGCCGCACCGCACACCCGGGGCTGGCGGGCCGGCCACGCATCAACACTGCTTCCGCCACCGAAGCTACGGCGTGGCCAGTCTGTGACGCCTTTCAAGCCCAAGCTCTCCACTGGCACTGACAGGCAGCCGCAGTGCCGCACTGGCACTGGCAGGCTGACTCGGACTCCGACTCCGACAGGCTACAGCCTCGCTGTGAAGTAGCTAAGGTAACTTCTGCAGTTCAAGGTGTCGGCGGCGCGTGCGCGCGCCGCGCGCGGTGGCGGCAGCCATCACCATGGCCAGGGCACTGGCAGGCCAGGGACTCCAGCAGAGAGGCCACCTTGTGTGTGCGGCGCGTGCCGCGACTCGGACAGCCTCGGACAGACTGGCCGCCAGTCACGGTGGCCATGCTGCTCTGCCACAAACTGGCAGCTAGCTCATCATCGCTGCTCTGCAGGCTGCAGCCACCGCGGCGGCGCGGCCAGGACATGAGGCTGGCCTGTCGACTACCTACCTAACAACGGGCCGGCGCGGCCGTGACGGTAGGCCAGCCCGGTGGCCCGGATCGCTGGGGTTTGGAGGAGCAGGCCTGGGCCGGCCACCACTGCAGCCGCCGCGCAGCGACGCACTGGCCGGCGCTCTGGCGGGCCAGGCGCGGCGGCGCCGCCATCCTGATTCCTTGCAGCGGGCCAGCGTTGACTCACTGACTTGGTTGGTTGGTGGGTTACCCTGCAAGCGCATGTGGATGCACATGGGTGTGCGGCGCAGTGCAGGCAGAGGCCAAGGCCGCAGGCGGAGTGTCATGATCACGGTCGCGTGCTCGGCGTGGCACGCGACGTGTGTCGCGCAAGTACAGCTGCGGTTTGAACTTTGCAGCGTGCAAGTCCGAGTCGCGCGTCGCCTGCGCCGCGTGAACGTTACGGCCTGGCGCGTCGCTTTGGCTCCTTCTCTCAAAGTAAGTAAGTCAGAGGCCGCCCGGCCCGGGCCGTGCGTGCCGTGAACGTCCTCCGAGGCTCCTGCTGCCGCAGTGGTGAGGCAGTACCCGGTTACCACCGAGTCGCCGCTCGCGGCGCGCGACCGGCTCGGGAGCCCGGGAGCCTCGCGCGAGCCGCACAACATAGCCGCGGCGGCTCGCGAGCCGCGCCCCGGCAACGCGGCTCGCGAGCCGCGCCCCGGCATCGCTCCCGGCCTCGCACTCCTTGCCACACTTCACCGCGAGGCCCCGTGCGTGCGCCCATTGTTGGCCAGCACTGGTGATGGCACGCGACCCAGACTCCGGCCCACTGCCAGGCACTGCAGACGTCGGACTCGCCATGGTCGGCGACCTCGGACGGTTCGGACCAGCCAGTCTCTCTCGCAAACCTGGTATCTTACTATCTTTGTGATTTTAGCTCTGGCCGGCCGCGAAAGTCTTGAGCAAGGTTCGCTGATGCATTCGTGCGGTCAGCTGCGGCAACATGAACTGCGAGTTTCACTGGGTGGAGCAATGTGAGTCGGCTCGCCTTGGGGCTTGCCGCGCCGCAGATGACCTCCTCTGCTTGGCTCGTCTCTCAGGCTCATCCATGCGCTCGCTCCACATGATGCAGAGGGGTGACGGTGAACCCAACGGATCTGCAAGTCAGGACTTGGGCACGTGCAGGCCGGGCACCGCGGCGTTCCTGCACTCGCGCGCGAGCGCTGGCACGGCGGCTGGCGCGGTGCTGGCACACGGCTAGTGCGGCGCGCGCGGGGGCGGGGGGGGGGAGGGGGGCAAAGAGTCTGCGTTTGGCGAGCTCGCTACGCGCGTGCTCGCTTTGTCGCACGTTCCAGGTCCTGGTCTTGGTCTTGCGTTTGCAAGCGAGCATGGGTAAGCCGGACAAGAAGAAGGCGGAGGCGGAGGCGGCGGAGGCGGCGGAGGCGGAGCTGATCGCGCAGGCCGAGACCGAGGCCCTGGAGGAGCAGGCGGACGAGATCGTGATGCAAGCCATCATTGAGGCGGATCGCCTGCAGTTCGAGGAGCACCTCGAGCGGCGCGAAGTGCCCTTCGCGGTGGAGCGCTCCATGGCTGCGCTGGTAGACTTGCTGCAGGTGGCCTTTGCGCGTCCCGACGCGGGCGAGAGCGAGCTCGTGCGCGGAACCTGGTACTTGGGCGCCGAGGCGCCACCGCAGCCATCAGCCATCGACGCCTGGGCGCGCAACGCCATCCCGACCAAGAAACGCATGCGCCAGCAGTGCAAGTCTCGCGAGAGCCTGAGCGGCCTGGGCGACGGGCTGTCGGCGCCCAGCGACGCAGGCGCCAGGTCCAAGGCGCGGTCCGTGGCGAGCAAGATGCGCAGGCAGCGCGACAGCGTCTCTGGCGGCGACAACAGCAGCAAGGGCTCGCGCAACAAGAAGCGCGGCGACCTGCCCGACTACCTGGTGCGTCTGGACGGGGACGATGGCGGCAGTAGCGTGGGCGGCGGCGAAGGCTCCGAAGGCCGTGCGGCGCGGCGCCAGAGTCAGCGGCGTCGATCCAGCCAGGCCTCCAGTGCGTCCTCCTCCCAGCCCGGCGTCCTCCAAGAGCTCGAGGCCCGCCGGGCGGCCGCCGAAGCGGAGCGCAAGCGCCGTCTTGCAGAGGAGGCTGCTGAAGACGAGCGCGCCGTGCAGCTCGCCAAGGACCTGCGCAACAAGGACTTCATCCTTGACAACGATGGCGAGATTATCCTCATCAAACAGGTCGCCGGCGACAAGCTCCCGCACGCCAGTTACTCGCTGAGTCACAGCGTGTCGACCGGCCAGCTGGAAGAGCTGCAGAAGCAGGCCGTCGTCGAAGACCTGCGCCGCGCGGCCGAGGCCCGTGGCGCGCCCTCCTCCGAATCAGCCGCGGCAGTCGCCGTCGCCAGTGGCAAGGTCGGCCCCAGCGGCACAGAGGCGCCCTCCGCGACCAACGGCAAGTTCTACCGGAGTTCCGCCAGCTTCCAGCAATGTATTCTCAAGAACCCGGCCCTTAGCGTGCAAGCCGGCGTGACTATCCGCGAGGATGGCTCCGGGGTCAGCGGACCCGCATGGGCTGGCACAGACTCGCAAATGTCGCGGCAGACCTTTCGCCAGCACCAATCTCTGCTCGAATCGCAGCTGCTCGGCGACCTGGACGCACCCTCTCAGCCGCTGACGGTGCCGGCGCCCGAGGGCGAGGTCGTCGAGGGGGGCACCGGCGAGCTGATCTCTGCACCAGGCCGCACGAGGCACACCGAACCGGAGGACGAGGCGGAGGCGGACCAGGGGGAGGCTACCGATGGCGTATCGCACGCAGTGGCAGCGATGCCCGGCGCGGCGCACGAAGAGGATGCTGTCGCGAGCCTGTTGGAAGACCCCAACTTGGGCCTTGTCAACCAGCCTGGTTGGGGCCAGAATCGGGAGCCTCGCGACTTCACGCCGCCTGTGCTGCGGACCGCGCTCCGTGACTCGACGCCCTCGCTCGCCTCGCCGCAGCGCACGCTTATGAATTCGCCCACACGCAAGCCCCGCGAGCGCGTCGCCTTTGAAACCAACAGCATCCACCCCACCAAGCTTCCGCCACCCTTTAGCTCCTCACCAAGGACTGTGGACAAGGATGTCCAGGCAGCCGTTTCCATCACAGCCCCAACCTCCAACTACGTACGCGACTTCGAGACGGTCACTGACCGCGGCACCATTCGCGTCGAATCAGATCGCGCCATGCGCATGCTCGGCCTCGGCACTGGACCATGATGACGATCATCGCCATGATCACTTTGGACCGCGCGCCTTCTCGATGCCCAACTCTGGTAAGCTTAGTTAGAAGGTTGGCTCAAGCCATACACGATAACGTCTCGCTCATATTTCACGTCCCTCTCTCACAAGGTTCTCCTTCCTGCTGTTTTTCTCTTTCTTTCACTGTCAGCCCCCACTCCCAGTCCTACATGACCTCTGCTTGGCGCTTCTCAGGCTTCTAAACTTCGCAGACAATACGTTCCTCCTCATAGTCAGGCCACCATCCCCCTCCGACTAACGGTGCCAGCACTCTCGGTCACGCATCGTCGGTAGAACTGCTGACCAGCGGAATCACCTCGTCCACCACCAGCACGGGGGACACGCCCCGAATCGGGCCCTCCGACCACAGCATATAGGCCTCCTCGAGCGAGCGGTACGAGGCGAGCAACACCAGCACGCAACTGAGCGCCAGCAGGACGAGGTGCGTGAAGCGCGAACGTGCTGAGATCTTGTTCCCGAAGAGCTTGAGGTAAAAGGCGAGGGGGAAGACGAGGACCAAAAAGCCGGCGCAGAGCGAGCCAATGAGCGACTGAAACAGGCCAAAGTAGGGCAAGAAGATGGCCATGACCACGGTTAGCATGACCAGGCCGATGCGCACAAAGACTGAGCGCCCCTCGAGCCGGCCCTCCAGCTCCACGGCGACTGGCTCAAGCGGCAGCGCGTACGTGAGCCACTTCTTGAGCGTCACGGCGAGCGTGATGACCGTCTTGAGCCAGGGCACTGGGAGATTGAGCGTAATTTGATCGCTCGTGTTCTGCGCGAACAGGTAGTAGCCCGTTGCGCCCACTAGGAACTTGAGAAGGTAGCCCGTGGCGTAGACCTTGTCGAAGAGCGCGCCAGCCTCGTTCGGCGTGCGCATGTCGCGGTAGATGGTGAGCAGCGTGCCGTGCATGGCAAAGGCGAAGATCATGTTGCCCGCCGCCTGCACACGGAAGCGGCACCAGTGGTACTCGTTGAACTCGAGCGACTCGGGCGCCGTGGAGACAGCCGCATACAGGACGGCCACGACGAGCGCCAGCATGATGTAAGAGCCCACTGCGCTCAGAAAGGTGAGCTTTTGTAGCTTGAGTAAGACTGTAGGCAGCAGCGTGAGCGCCGTCATCGCGATCCAGGCCGTGG
Source organism: Thraustochytrium sp. TN22 (assembly GCA_013306675.1). Classification (NCBI taxonomy): domain Eukaryota; class Bigyra; order Thraustochytrida; family Thraustochytriidae; genus Thraustochytrium; species Thraustochytrium sp. TN22. The sequence continues at coordinate 81,514 of JABLUY010000015.1, read as the reverse complement.
GGGTCATGACGCCCGGTAGGAGCTCCGCCATGTTGGTGGCAATGAGCACAAGAAAGAGCGCGCTGCTCGCCACCAGGTCCACGTACAGGACGTAGTTCACGAAGGTGCGCCCGCGCGCGCCAAAGGCCGCCTCACCGATGTCCGGGTACGTGTTGAGCACCTTGACATAGCCGCGGCCCTCGTCCTCCGGCACGTAGTCGATGCACGCGCACAGGAGCTTGGCTGTGTATGCGCTCAGCCACGCAAGCAGACCCAGCAGGATAAGGCCGGCCCAGCCCAGCTCCTTGAGCACGTACGGGATCGTCAGAGTCCCGAGGCCCAGCACCAGCGTCATGCAGTGCCAGAACGCCTGCTGCGTCGACAGCATGTCGCCGTAACTGAACTTGCGCGGCCGGTTCGGCTTGGCCTTGTTGCCCTTGGGCCACAGGCCCTCGTCCGGCACTTCCCCGCCCACGCCGCCGGCCTCCGCCTTGCTGCTGCCCGAGGTCAGCGTGCTGCCCTCGTCGTGCCTGTGCCCGTGCCCATGGGAGCCGGCGTCGCTGCTGCCGCCGCGCACCTTGGCCCATAGCCCACTCAGCATGCTCGCCATCTTGCCCGGGGCCAGCCCGCCCGCCCCGCGCGCGCCGCGCGCGCGCCGCGCGCCCCGCGTGCGCGTCCACGCGCCTTGCCTTGCCGCGGCCGCGCAGCAAGCCTGACGTGACCAGGCCCAGCAGGCAATCCAAGGCCGCCGGCTCCGCCCCGAGCGCCGCCTAGCGCCGCCTAGCCTAGAGTCAGCCGCGCGCCCACCTGCGCGCGCGCCGCCTGTCGTGCCGCGCTCAGCCGCGCTGCCGCTCCCGCCACTCCCGCCGACGCCGCTCCCGCCACCGTCGCCGTGCGCCGCCGCGCCAGGCGCTAGCTAGCTAGCTAGCTGGCAAGCGAGACTGGACGGAGGGATGGATGGATGTTGATGGACTGATGGCTAACTTAACCTCGCCGCGCCCTGCTCGTCAGGCTGCCGTGCAAGCGCCATGGCGGTCGGCTCCGCACGGCCACTGCACGCCACTCCAGACTCGGACGGGCCGCGAGTGCACGTGCACTTGGGGCATGGGCCTTTTCTTGCGCGCGCCGGCGCCGCCAGTCATGGGCCTGCTTGGGTTGGGACGCTCGGCTCGCCGTCAACCAAGTCGAAGAGAAGAAGAACGTGTACTCTGGCCTGAAAGTCTGTCGCCGTCTGACAAGTAGCCGTCAAGTTTGGAGATGAAGTAGCCTTACAGCTAGCCTAGCTAGCAAGAGGCCTAAATTAGCGCGAGGCCGCGGAAGACCGACCATCCGAGTCACATGGCGCGTCCCAGGACCATCACTTTCTGCTGCTTGCTGCGCGAGATAGATTGATGAGTGAAGCTTGCTTGCTTACAGAGGGACCTCTCTGTGTTAAGAGCGACGGAACCACTCGTGCGTGGCGGACGCGATAAAGGCTTCGCTCGTGCTTAAGCTTTGCTTCGACTGCGCGAGCTGGCGGCGGAGATCGTTGACTAGGGACCCGGAGCTCAGGAGCGCGATCATGGCGTCGAACTCAGCGTCGCGAGACTTGTTCAAGTCATCATTGGCGCCCGCCTGATGAGGGCCCAGGCTGAAGGGCGCACGCTTAGACATGCTGCTCGACTTGGAGGCTCTTGATGAAGAAGTCGACGACGCTGAATTCTTCTTCTTCTTCTTCTTCTGCTTCTTCTCCAGCTGCTGCTGCTGCTGCGGCTGCTGGCTTCTGGAGCTCGGCGCCACCTCGCTGCTGGTCTTCGTCGCAATGCTGGCAACCTCGCGCGAAGTGGTAAAGAGGCGTCCAGCTAGAGGAGCGCCGCCTCTACTTGACCCTGAGGAGATGCGAGAGCCCGTATCGTCGGACCCAGGCGAAGAAGCAGCGAAGGACGCCGCTACTTCCAAAGGTTGGGCAGACGAGACCCCAGCGCCCTCTGAGCGGGCCATGGCATCGGCGTCGACTTCGAAGATTGGCCTGCGCCCGTACGCGAAGGCTTCCTCAAGCAGCTTCACGTCGATGTCGGCATACTTGTCGGAGTTTCTCCCGAGCGCCGCAGTCCGAGCCGCGCTCCTCGGTGCCACGGAGCGAGCCTGCGAACGTCTCACACTGCTGTCTTGGCTCTCCTGCTCAAGGCCACTTTGGAGAGCGCGCAGGTGCCGCTGCTGTGCGCGTAGCCTGTCCAGGCCCATGTCTGACTCCCATGAGGAGCCGTCGATGCTTGGGCCCTGGGATGCGAGGAAGTCGTCCAGAGAAGAGTCCTTGCGCAGCGAGGCCGCATTGACGAGAGCGCGGGAATGCGTCGCAACTGCGGTCGCAGCCGGCGAATGGACCTCGGGAGCGGCACGCCTGCTGCAAGTGTAATTGTTGTTCAGATTAGCAGTTTGCCTTTGGTGCCTGGTGCTGCTGGCGCTGGCGCTGGCGCTGTTTGTGGTGGTGGTGGTGGTGGTGGTGGTGGTGGTGGTGGTGGTGGTGCTACTGCTGGTGCTGCTGGTGCTGGTGCTGCCACTTGTGGGCAGGACACTCCCCGCCCGAGTTGAAAGAGCGCCTAATTCTCGGAGGGTCTCCTCGCTCTGGCGTGTCTCGCGCGCCTTGAGGGCGCCAAGTGCGTGCTTGCCGGTCGGTGCCGCCTGCAGCAAGGCGGTGCGGCTCTGGCCCCAGAAAATGCCGGTGACCGCGCCTCCCGCGGCGTTAGCGCTGACGCCGACGCTTGACGCCATAGTTGCCCGCTACGTGCGCGCTCGCGCGCTCGCGCACTCGCTCGCTCGCTCGCTCGTTCGGCCCTGCGCGCGCGCGCGCGCGCGCGCGGCCTCTGCCGCTTCGCCCGGCATTGCACGAAGAGCAGTGATCGATCCGTTGAAGACTTCGGCGCGAACTCGCGCCGGATTCTTTCGAGCCTGGGCGATGATTCTGACGTGATCTGCAGTGCCAGCCTGCCTGAGAGCAGGCAGCCAGCTGGGCAACATCAACGAAAACCAGGGGAACTTGTCGTGAACCCGTTGCAGAGCCAGCAAAGGGGCGATCAGAAATGGCGCGCGACAGCGTGGTAGACTGCGGCCAACGCCCGCTCGCGACGGCGACGGGCAAGCTGGGCGGAAATCTCACCTTCTCCGCGGAGCCGTCCGCGCAGAGCTATAGCAAGCAGCTTGCCGAAGCCGTCGCGGAATGCGACGAGGCGGTGGCGGCGCTTAAGACGCTCGCGCGGCAGCGGCAAGAGAACGTCAACTACAAGGGCGTGGACGGTGCGCAAGCAAGTGATGAGGCGCTCGGCACGGCACTCCTTCAACGCGGCAATCTGCTCCTGCTGACGGTTCAGCACGCCCAAAAGGTTGCCGCCCTCGTGCCCAAAGCCGCCCTCGGTCAGGCACACCAAGACCTCGAGGCCGCGCTGGACCTGGTCACTCCGTCTGCACAGACACACGTAAAGTCGCTGCTCAAGAAACTCGAGAAGATGGCCTGAGTCGCCACGGCGGGAAAAATCTTAGAAGGATGTATTGAACTGACAGTGAATCGAGAGTTGGCCACGCGTCGAACTGGAGCTGGCGATGTGGGCGCCCTTGGCGCCTCGAAAATGACGATGTAGCAGAAGGTTTGTCGCTGGGTCTGTATCTCGCCCGTTGCCGCTCCGGTGGAGAGGAACAGCGACTGGGTGCGTTGATATCAACCCGAGCTGCGGCGCCCAACACGCTCAGTGCACGTCCTGAGGGTGATCGAAGATGGCGGCGTCAAAATCGAGAATGAGATGAGATGAGCTGCTTGCGGGTAGCAGCGTCTTCGCCAACTTCCACGCCCTCTTCGTGCCCTGCATCATGCCCCAGTTCGGGTACTGACGACGGCGCGCCGTCTTATCCACGAGGATCACCATCTTGGTGTGGCGACGATCGTCCTTGAGTCTGTCAAGAAGGTCCTCCACATCGTCGTGGTGGCCTTCGATGACCTGGAGAATGTCGTTGGTGTCCTTGTTGTGAAAGAGAACACCAGTAATGCCCATCTGCTCGTTCTTTTCGGCAGCCTGCATGCGAATGCGCTCAAGAAGGAGGTCAGTGCGTCCGGCGTAGTCGGCCGTGACGCGCATGTGCGAGGAGTAGATCACCTGCCGCAGCCCAGGCATCTTGCTCCGCTGATCAGCCCGCGAAGCGGATCTGCAGCGCCAAGCAAGCTCAGCGCCAGGCTGGAGAGGCGTTGCATATTCTCAAGCATGTAAAACGCCTGACCTCCGCCGTGCGGTAGGGGCAGGCTTTCTGAGAATGCCGATTAGAAAGCTACTGCACTGTAGTGCAAGCCATTCCCGCCAGGCTTTTCGTGGGAAGCAGATTACGAAAAGCCTGTGCGCACGCTGTGGTGAATGAAAGAAAGAAAGTCTCAGCGACTTTCGTGCTCCAGGGCGTCATTGGGGCTTCGGCAGCCTCTTGACTGTAATGTTACTGTAAACTTGAAGGCGGTGGGTAACTGGTCAGACGAAAAATTGGCGCACACCCTGCTTGTTGCCATTGCTAGCCGCTGCTGGTGGAATGGCACGGCGCGGCGCGGCGCGGCCGGACGCAAAACGCGGCGCGGCGGAGGCCACGCAGGCAGGCGAAAGCCTGGGCACGCAGGCTTTTGACAGAGCTCGCTGAGACACCCCCTGCGAAGCATACCGGCGTCCGGCGAGGTGACCAGGCGATGGAAGCAGGCTTGTGTGCGATTGGCGGAAACTCTAAGACCTGGCGGTGGATCAGAGAGAGAGAGAGAGAGAGACGAATTGACTGCGGAACAGGCTTGCGAAGTCACTGGTGGACCGAAGCTCGCTGGAGCGGAGCCTGGACCCGCCGTCGTAGAGTCTCTTCATACGGCTGGACAATTGCAGGCAGCAAAATGGACCGGACCTTGTCCGCGTGACAGTGTCCTGCAGACCCAGAACTCTTCGCAAGAGCACGCGCTCGTATGCTCATCAGGGCTTTTGCTTCTTGCGAGGTGCGCGAGTAGGTAGTTCTTGGAGGTAGCGGCGAACTTCACCTCTCAGCAGCGAACGGCAAGGATGAGCGTGTTGCGGCAGGTCATCTACAGCTCCACGCTGGTGGACGGCGGCGAGACGAGGGCCGAGAGAGAGGCGACGGTGGAAAGCATCAGGTCTGTTTCGGTGCGAAACAACAAGAAGCGCGGTGTCTCGGGCGTTCTGCTTCACAACCGCTCCACGAACCAGCTGATGCAGGTGCTTGAGGGCGACGCGGAGCAGCTCGATGTATTGCTCTCGGTGATCGAGGCGGACGAGCGTCACATGAACATGAAGATTTTGGTTTCCAAGGAAATCACGCTGCGCCAGTATCCGAACTGGGGCATGCTGCAGGGCGACACGGAGAACTGGAAGCTGGCCAAGACGCTGCTGCCGGCGAGCGTCAAGCCGGACGTGATTGCTGACTTCGACGAGGCATTTATCCGCGGCGTCTGACAGCCAAGCTCTAGAGGCGCCTCGGGCGCGTTCGGCAGAGCTGGGTTGTTGTAGACTGCGGCTTGGGATGAAAAGTTGAAGCTCCCAGAGACCCGCGAAAAGCTTTGCAGCTGTGTTCTTTCAGTTTATCCCCTCCCCCCTTGACAGTGAGTGAGCTAGCAAGTAGCTAAAGCTTAGACCTTGGACATGGCCTGAACGTCAATGGACTGGATGAGGTCGCCGTACTTCTCCTCGATCATGTCCGAGAGGCCGTCGACGCCCATGTAGTCGTCGTAGACGACGGCGGAGATGGCCAGCTTCTTGATACCGAAGGCAACCGGCATCAGCTTGTGCTCCTTGCCCCAGTTCTGGATGCCCTCGTGCTCAAACTGCTTGATGCCCTTGGCGAGCTCCTCCAGGTCAGTCTCGGCGTCGAAGGGCTTGACCTCGAGAACGATGAGCGAGCGCTCGCCCTTGCCCTTGCCGGCCTTCCGGGCGGCCTTCTCAGCGGCCATCTTCTCCGCGAGCGCGGCCTCGGCGGCCTTGTCGGCCTCGTCGTCCGAGCCGAACAGGTCCATGTCATCGTCGTCGCCCTCATCGTCGGCGGCGGCAGCGGCGGCGGCCGGCGCGGCCGAGCCGGCGGCAGGCCAGGCTGCCCGCTCCGACTCGGAGAACGCCTGCATGTGCTTGAGGAAGCGCGCCACGTGGGCGGCCTTCTTCTCGTCCACCTCGACGCCCTCGAGCGCCTTGAGCAGCTTCACATCCTCCTGAGTCGGCGCGTAGCCGGACACGTACGAGCGCGAGCTCATGAAGCCGTTCAGCTTGCCCATGCCGGCGGGGGTGCCGAGCGAGCTCAGATCCGGGAGGTCCGCCATGGTCCTTGTTTGCTTTGTTGCCTAGCTCTAGCTTGCTGGTGCCGTCCCTGTTCTTCTACGAGCCATGGATCGTCATCATCCTCAGGTCAGTCTGCCTTGCTCTTGCTCTTGCTCTTGCTCTTGCTCTTGCTCTTGCTCTTCCTGGCGAGGACGAGTCCGCGCCATTCTCCCTCCGCATGCGCGCGCGCACGCGTGTCCTCTCCCGCCCCTCACAACGCTCACCCCGGGCGGGGAACCGCGCTCCGCGCGAGCGCCACAGCGTGTGGCTGCGGCGGCGCCGCGCCGCCGCCGCCGCCACCTGTCAAAGGCCGCGTCAACCGCCGCTGCACAGCCCGCGCGCGAGCCCCGCGCAGCGCCGCCCGCGGACGCGACGCGCCGTGCCGGGCCCGCGCAGCCGCGCGCCCGCCCGCCCGCCCGCCCGCCCGCCCGCCCCCCGCCTCGCCTCGCCACCTACCGTTCGCGATCGATCGCAGACTGGTTGGCGCCTGCGTCGTGGCCGGCGCCGCCGACCAAGCCAGGCCGGGCCCGGCCGGGCCGGGCAGCCAAGCGCGGTTCGCCACTTTTCGCCAGCGATAGTCCGGTCCGCGGAGCCGCTCAGCAAGCTGAGCAAGGCCTTCAAGTTCGCACTCCGAGTCACTCATCACATAACTAGTACATGCTCCGGGTCGGAGTCGGAGTCGTTCGCACTGACCCGGGCAGCGACGGCGTCCACGAGCAACAATCAGCGCCACGTAGCAGGGCAGATGCAGCTTGAGATGGTCAAGACGGAGGATGAGCGGTCAAGCAGCCAAGCAAACAAGAACAACTGTAGCTACCTGCGCTGGGCCACGGCGGCAGGCGGCGGAACACGGTGCAGGCAATCTTCTTTCGTGTCAATAGTCACAAGAGTCTTTTTTCTTCTCTCTATACAGCACAGGGTGAGGGCACATCCGCCTCACGGTCAGTCAGCTGAACACGGTGCAGGCAAGCAATCTTCTTTCGTGTCAATAGTCACAAGAGTCTTTCTTCTTCTCTATACAGCACAGGGTGAGGGCACATTTGCCTCACGGTCAGTCAGCTCGCTCGCAGCGCCTCGTAGTCGACGTTCATGATGAGTGCCCACGCACGCTCATGCATCGAGAGGCTCGTGCTGAAGGTGGTTGTTGTGGTGGAAGCGGAGCAGATGCAAGCGATGCGAGCCGTGCTTGGCCAGCGCACGGTCAAAGGCATGCACGAGGCTCTTGCGGAGCTGCAAGCGGTGCTTGACGATACGCTTCGTGCCTGGCACGGGCGCCGCCGCCTCCGGTGCATCCTCGACCGGCGTTGCCTTGACCGGCGCTGCGTCCACAGGAAGCTTCGAGTCCTCCTCGCGGCGCTGGCACTGAATGCAGGGCTCGGATGGGTCGGCGCACATGTCGCAGTCCAGCAGGTCGGGCACATCGTCGTCGTCGTCCTCGTCGTCCGAAGCGGGCTCGAGCGTCTCATCGTCGGCGAAGTCATGCTCGCCCTCCAGGTCATTCAGGTCGAAGAGCTCCGCGGCTTCCTGACGCGCGCGCGGCGACGCCGGCGGCGTGCTCTCCATCGCCAGGAACAGCGGGAAAAAGACCACCATGCTGTCCATCACCTCGTCCAGGCACACGCCGTCGTGCGCCGCGACGACGCCGGCCATGCCAAAGTGCGCCATCAGCTTCTGCTGCGACGCCTCCGCCTCGGGTGACGAGCTCCACCGCCGCGGGCTGGCTGCGGCTGCGAGCGCCACCATCGTTCCCTTGCTCCCACGCTCACGGTCTGCAGTGGCGGACTCTGGCTCAGGTCCGGCTCCGAGTCTGCCGCCGCCGCGCCGGGCTTCTCCCTTGGCTCCAAGGCTTTGGCTGAGCCGATGCGACGATTGATTTGGTTTCTGCTCACAGGCCTCGCCGCCGCCGCCGCGCGTCCGCCGCCTGCGGCCCGCCCGCGGCCTGGCCGCGCGTGCCGGCCGCTTCTACGAATCTACGAAAGTCTACTAGGACGGAAGCGTCCCGGACCGTTCACGCGCGTCCCTGCGTCATCGCCGCGCGGCGCACACCTCCGCACACCCGTGTGTCAAGTCAGACTTGTGCCCCGTCCCTGTGGCGTCCCCTCGCCGCTCGCGTACGCCCTAGGGTCGCTGCGCGTCTGTCCCTCCAAGCCCCTCCAAGCCTTGGCAAGTCCTCAGCTCAGCTGGGAGGGCAACGGCGGCCACGCGCCGTGGCAGAGTCTGAAGAACGAAATTCATCTGCGCCGCTGGCCGTGGCAGCGCGAGACGAGTCCGCCGCTGGCTAAGATATACGTAGCTAGCTAGCGCGCTACCCGTGGCTGGTGCTTGCTGTAGCTAACTGTCTCTGTCCGAGCAAGTCGCGGGGCCGCAGACTCGGGTCAACCTTCGTGGCCTGCGGAAAGCTGCGCCAAGGCCGTGGCGGCGGCGGCGGCGGCGGCGGCGACGGTGGCAGAGGAGCGGGAGTCGGGGGCGCGCTTGGGTGTTGGCGTAGGCCTTGGCATCGACCTCGACGGCGGCGCACGGGCCGCCGAGGGCTAAGCTAGCCAGAGGTGCAGTGCAGCCACCATGGACCCGCGAGCGAGCTTCCGCGAGGCAGCGGCAAGCTCGCGCAGCGTGGCCGAGGCAGAGGACCTCTTTGTGGACCTGCTCGAGGCGGCCGTGGCTGGCCAGCTGCGGCGCGTGCAAAAGCTGCTGCGCATCTTGGATGTTGGAGCGGCGTGCCGGCTAGACTTTCGCAGAACGCAGGCCACGTTCGGCGAGGCGCCGTTGCACCGCGCCGCCACAGTGGAGGTGGCCCAGGCGCTCCTGGACCATGGCGTGCCCGTGGATATCGAGGGAGCCATGGGCCAGACGCCACTACACACGCTAGTCGGGTCGCCACGTATCGAGGAGTTGTTGCTGCGCCGCGGCGCGCGCGTGAATGCACTCACCGTGGACAAGTCCACCCCGCTGCACTGGGCCGCCGTGCAGGACTGTGCCGAGACCGTGCAGCTCCTCCTACGTGCTGGGGCCAATCCAGACCTGCAGAACGACGGGGGCAACACTGCGCTGCATCTCGTGTGCTCGCTCGAGGTGGCGCGACTGCTCGTGGCGCACGGCGCGCGACTGGACCTCACCAACGAGGACGGCCACATCCCGCTTGAGGCGGCCGCGTCGCGGCCAGAGGATGACGTTCAGCTGCAGGTTGCCTCGTACCTGCTCGATGTCTCACACCGCGCCAGTCTGCAGGCCTCGACGAGCTTTGACATCCTGCGGCCTGAGTTTGGGCTCTCCGCCGGGGACGAAGCAGATGAAGCCAATCAGCAGCAAGAGCTCAAGTCGCCGCGGCTGCGGGTGATGACGTCTTCGCCGTCGCTCCAGACGGCTCATCACCAGGACTATCCTCAGCACCATCCCAAGCACACTGGGGCCGGACAGCAGGGCGATGCAGAACAAGAACCGGAAGATCCGAGGCTGGACCTGGGCGCAAGCGCGGGCGCGCCGCTGTTGCTGCACCGTCATTCCACGGGCGAGGAGGTGCGGTCTGTGCTAAAGCGTGTGGATGCGCGCGCGCGATGGCAATCTGTGCGGCAGCGCGTGCTGCAAGGCGAGTTCCGCGCGGGCGAAACGCCGCGCGCCGCCGCGAAGCGGCTTCGCTTCGCCTCGGAGGTGGCGCGGCACGGACGCGCCAGCAGCATGGGTAGCTCGCTGAGCGGCGACGCGGCGCCCAGCCTGGTCCAGGCGCGCACTGACGAGTTCTACTATCGCTTCTTCGAGGTCATGGTCCGCGACAGGCCCAAGCTGGCGCTGCGCATGCTGGACCGCCAGCGCGTCTTCTTGTACGCACGCGGAAATGACAAGGTATACTCCTATGATACGCTGCTTACGGGCGGGCCCACTGCGAGCACGAGCGTGCTGGACGAAATGGTCCGCGACGAGCGTCACGAGCTCATCTCGCACGAGGTCGTGCAGTGGGTCCTGAGCATCAAATGGATTCTCTTCACGCGCGAGGCGCTCCTCTTCGAGTTCTCCGTCCACCTCGCCTTCGTGGCGTGCTTTCTGGTCACCACCCTGTATGGGCGCGAAGACCTGGTGCATACCTTTGAGCTGGCGCGGGACTTCTTCACATTGGGCGCCTCTCGGGAGCGCGCGGACCACCTAGCCTCGGCCTCGCTTGAGGTGGTCCTCTTTCTGCTCAACATGCGCTACGCCTTTCGGCTCCTCATCGAACACCGAATGCGCGCGCGGGCGCGAGTGGCGGTGTCGAGCCCGTGGACCGAGGCGCTTCCGCACGCCTGCGTGCTCGTGGAGCAGGGTCTGCGGCTCGTGGCGGCCAGTGAGCCGTGGCGGCCCTGGGCTCAGGATGCGGCTTCGCTGGTGTCGGCGCTGGCCGCCGTATTCCTCTGGGTGCGGCTGCTCAGCTTCGGGGAGGGCTTTGAGGTGATTGGTGTCGCCATGTGCACGATTCGCCGCATGCTCGCGGATATTGGTATCTACCTGGTTGTGCTCCTGGTCTACGTGACGGGCTTCAGCCACGCTGTGGCTCTCGTCTTCCGCGGCACGGGCTCGCCGCTCTACGGTACGGTTTCGGACAGCTGGATCGCGCTCTTCTTCTTCATCTTCAACCTCGACGTGGGCGCACTCAACGACGAGCCAGTCTTCTTCCGCAAGTACACCGGCTACCTCCTTGTAGGCACCTACATGGTGGTCGTGGCGCTCGTGGTGCTTAACCTCATTATCGCCATCATGACCAACACCTTCGACGAGATCCAGCAGAACGCCAAGGAGCAGTGGCTGCTGCAGCGCGCGCGACTCATTCTCACCTACGAGGTGCGCGAGTCAAGCCTCAAGCAGCTTTACCGGGCGTTTTGCGCTCCACGCGACCGCCTCGCGGCCGGGGCGCGCCGCGGTGCGCGGGGTGGCTGGGCGCTCCTTCGCGGGCTGGGCCGTGGGAGGAACCGCGAGGACTCCTTCCGGGGCCTGGGCGCCGGCGGCGGCGCCTCCGTCGACGAGGACGCCCTGCCACGTCTACCGCGCAAGAATATCGTGATTGAAAAGGGTGCGGGCGTGGTCGATGTGCAGGTCCCGGCGGAGTGGTTGCACGCCATCAATCTCTTCCGGCGCGACTCCCCGAACTACAACTGGATGCGGTACGAGTTCTTCCGCGGCTGGAAGCGCCTGCGCCGCTCCCCGTCCTTCCTTTGGCCGGCCAAGGACGCCTCTGAGGACTTCTTCGAGCGCGTGGAGGACGACGAGCGTCGTGTCGTGGAGCAAGCCTTCAACAACGAGGCCATGGCACACGGACGCGACGCCGATGATGACGAAAGTGCGGACTCGCTTGCTTCGAACGCGGGCCCTACCACGCGCCAGGGCGAGGGGGAGGAGGTGCGGGTGCCACTCATCCCAGGGGCGCGCCAGCCCTCCTGGGGCACCTTTGGCGGCAGCTCGCGGGGGCGGACCTCGTCTGGGGCCCCTGGCGGCGACCCCCCGGCCGCGTCCGGTCGCGGCAGCGCCAAGTCGGTGGGGTCCTCCGGCGGCTCGTTGCCGGGCGCCGCGCGCCCGCGAGGCAACAGCATGCGCAAGTTCTCCAGCTCAGAGAACGCGGCGCTGCGTGCTGGCGTGGACGAAGAGCTCATCCACATCGGTGGGTTCCCGCGCAATCCGAAGCGCATCGCTGCGGACAGAGTCGTACAAAACAGTGCCCACCTACAGCGCGCCATGCCCCCGCCGCTGTACTCGGCCGTCGACCTTGCCAAGGCCGAGACGGACGGCTACGGCGCCCTCGACCGCTCCCCGGGCAGCGGCCGCGAGAGCGACTGTAGCCCGGAGGACAACGCGGCCGGCGGCGCTGTCAACGAGGCCCACTCTGCGATGCCGCCGCCGCCACCGCTATCCGCGAACTCCGTCGACGAGCCGCCGTCGCCGCGTGGGCGGCAGCGCGCCAAGTCCTTCAAGCGCCACACCTCGACCTTTGAAGGCCAGGTGCAGCAAGAGGTGGAGGACATGCAGGACGCCATGGTTAGCGTGGGAGGCGACACGGGCAACCTACGCGCAGAGGCAGCAATTGAGCACCTCACCGCGCTCGTTGTCAGGTTAAGCGAGCAGGTTTCGACGCTCGAGGCCAGCATGCAGCGCGCTGGCATGCCGGCCGTCCCGACCGAGGCGCACTTCGCGCGGGCCGACATCGCCAACGACGACGAAGATGAGCGCTAGCGATCGAGTGGTCGAGCGGTCGAGCCGAGATGGCAACATCGCGCGCCGCCCCATCGCAACGGTTAGTTCGAGGACGCTCGTTCTCAAGCTTGGCGAGCAGATCTCGACGAGCAGATCTCGACGAGCTTCTGGGACGATGCCGGATACAGAAAGTTACATTGGTTCTTCGAGGCGCGCCTCCACCTTGGTATCTCACTATCAATACACACAGCGCCAGAAAAAAAGGCCACCGCCCCCCCCCCTCGGCTCACGCGCCGCGCCGCGACGCTATTCGTTCTTGCTATGGCGCCCAAAGTCCGAGGGCCGCACCTCAGAGTCCCTCCGCGCGTGCTGCAGCGCGTCTAGGTTACCGAGCGCAAACTCGAGGCTGCAGTAGTACAGGAGGTTGCGCTGCACCTCGCAGAGTGTTGCGATCGCAGGCGGCAGCTGGTTCTTGCCGTCGAACAAGGGTGCCTCCGAGTGTGGTCGCCCGCGGCCCAGCAGCTCGCACTGCTCGCTGGCGCCCATGCTCCCCGCCCTGCTGCTGCTTGCTCTGCAATCTGCACGAGCTTGCTCGTTCGGGCGAAGTTGGCGCTCTGCCAGAGCGTCGGCGAGCCCAGCTGGCAGTGGACGCGCGCGCACGTCGAGGTTCGCCCCTTGGAGCCCTCGGCGTCCCTCGTCTTGGACGATCTCTCTCTTCTCTTCTCTGCTCTTGACAGACAGTGAGGAGGAGAAAGGGGCTGGTGGTGGCAATGGACCCGCCTCGCTCGCCGGCCCGGGGGCGGCCCGCCGCTGCGCCGCTGCCCGCTCGCTGCCGCTACGCCACGCCGCGCCACGCGCCGCCCTGCGCGCGCGCCGCTCTGCTCTTCCCTGCTCGGCTCTGCTCGGCTCTGCTCGGCCTCCGGGCGCCGCCGCGCGCAGCGGCGACAAGGCTCAGCTGTGAAACCGGCGCGGAGTGGAGTATACTGTCGTCAGTATCAACGAGAGCGACAGGCCGGGCTCGGCGGCGGCCGCTCCACGCGGACGGTCGCTGCGCGGCGCTGGGCTGCGCTTGCCCGCCGCCCGCCTGCCTGCGATGACGAGGCGAGAGGAGTCTGCCGGCCGCGCGCGCCAGTGGCGCGCCGATTCGTCGCTGACCGAAGGCCGACGAGCGGCGAGCCAAAGCTGCCGAGCCGAGCCGACTCGGAGCCGAGCGGCGCGTGTCGAACACGCGCCGGCTCTGATCGGCGTCGGTGATGTTCATCGAGTCATCGACCCGCGCGCGACGAACTTTGCTCGGCCGGACACTCGCACGGGCAGGCAGGCAGGCAGCCAGCCAGGGGCTGGCTTGTATGAGCGTGGGGAGCGACGAGGCGAGGTGGGCGTGGACGCCGTGGAAAAGGAAGTGAGGGCTGCCTTGGCCAGCAGCCAGCTGCGCTGGGCGATGAAAGGGATTCGTCACTGAATGGTGGGCTGCTGCCTGCGAGGCGCGAACGGGTGCTTGCTTGCGAACCGAATGTCACTCTGAGAGCCTTGGCGGCCCTTGGCGGCCCTTGGCGGCCCTTGGCGGCCCTTGGCGGCCAAGGACAAGTGATTCTCTCCTTGCGTGCGGTGCTTATGGATGCAACCGTGGTCACTGCCGCTGCGGCTGTGGCCAGGGCGGCCGACGAGCCGCACTGCAAGCGCACGCGTGTTCTCCAGCCGCACCCAGCACGAGAGTCAGGAGGAGAGTGACCACGTCTCCAGGCGGAGGCGGCGCTTGAGCGCCTCCACGCGCGCAGAGATAGAAGCCATGCGTTGGAGAAGCTGCGAGATGTCGGAGACTTGAGCGGCGAGCTTGTCGCCCTGAGCGCCGTCCAGGAGGTCGCGCGAGAGCGCCGAGAAGGCGCGCAGCTTCTCGGAAAGCAGCGCCAGCTCTGCCAGGGCTTCGTTTTGATGCGCGGCCACGGGCTTCAGATCGCTCTGCCGCAGCAGCCCGCGAACCTGCGAGGCAAGAAAGGCGGCGCGGGCGTTGGCGTCAATTCCCCGTTGCGCTTGTAGCTGCTGGTTCTGCTGTTGGTGCTGCTCTTGCTGCAGGCCGCCCTCCGAGTTCGCCTCGAGAAGCGCGCCCTCGCGACTCTCGCTACAGGTACGAGTCAGGGGTGCGACGCTCGCACGCGGCGCTGAGGTCTCCTCGTTGGTGTTGGCCGCCGCCGCCGCCGTCGCGCGCGGCGAGTAGGCGGCGACCAGGCGGTCGAGCGCCGCGAGCTCGGCCCGCACGTCCGACGGCACGCTATCGGTGAGATCCGCATCATTGAGCGCGCCGAGACCGCCGTGCGAGCCCATGCTGGCCTCCACCTCCTCCAGCAGCGAGATCTCCGCCGCGGTGAGCTTGAACTCGTTGAGGCCACCGCTGTTGTCGCCGCCGCTGCCTGGTCCTGCCATGATAGCGGCGCGCACGCGGTCTGCAACTGCTCAGAGGATCGTTCTCAGCTGGCCAGAGGCCCTCGCCCTGCGCCGCGCTGCGCCGCGCCGCGCCGCGCCGCCGCCGCCGCCGCCTCCGTGCTGCTGCCGCCTTTCTTTGCTTGCTTCCTTGCTTGCTTGCTTGCTTTCTCTGCCTCGTCAACGAGCGGGACCGCCGAAGCACCGGCCACGCAAAATCAAAGCGTCCCCGATGTTGACTGCCAAAAGCGCTTGGTTGGCATCCGATTGCAAACGAAGAATAAATAAGACTTCTAATTATTATAAAAATGATTCATGGCGCACGTCATGAGACGCGCTTCGCACGGCGCTTCGCACGGCACTTTGCACGGCGCTTCGCACGGCGCTTCGCAGCGCAGGATGCCGTTTGCGCCAACCGAGGTCGCTTCGCTTGGCTCTGTCCGTGACCGAGCAACGCTAAGAGGTCATCGTAGCTTGACCACGCAGGGATGCAAAGTCTCTCGAGGCGAGTGCCACATCAGACTGGCCGTCATCGTGATCCGAGTCGTGCGGGAGAATGTACGGAGCCGGCTGCAAGACGCCATTGGTGGGCTCCACCGAAAGCGTTCCATTAGCATCGACGTGGATGCGATCGAGCGCGAGGCGGCGGTCATTGCCCCTGGCTGCGGAGGTCTTCTGGTGGTAGACAAGCCACATAGTGGCGTTATCGTCTCTAATGACAGCGACATGGCCCGGCCCATGCACCGTCTCGGAACTGTGCACGATGGGATTGGCGTCGCTGCGCACGAATGGGTCCATCGGCGAGGCCGCCGTCGCGTAGCCAACCGCGTACTGGTCCACGAAGCAGACAGAGCCAGAGTAGAGCAGGTAGTAGACGCCACCATGCTTGAAGACCCAAGGCGCCTCGTTGATCTGACCACCGTGCATCTCCCAAGGCACGTCCTCGTGCCAGAGAACCACCTGGGCCGGCTCGTCCGCGACCGTGGCAGGGGATGTCATACGCCTCACGGAAATGTGCGACGGCGGCACATTGACGTAGTACAGGTAAAAATCGTCTCCGTCCTGAAGGAGGTAGGCGTCAATGGCGCCCTTGATCAGCGTCTTGGGGTTTTCGAACGGGCCGAATGGACTGCGCGCAGTCGCCACGCCCACGTGCTCTGAGAGGGAGTAGTACAGATAGAAGATGCCAGAGCTGTCGTCATGGAAAACGTGCGGGGCCCACGCAAAGCGGGTGCGGTTGGGCGGCGAGAAGACGACCGGCCCGCGGCGCCAATTCACCAGGTCCTCCGACACGAAGACACGGTACCCGTAGTCCTGCAAGTGCGGCATCTTCGAATCAAAGCCGGCCTCGCAAAGGTCCTCAGCGCGGACGTCGCCCGTTGCGTACAGGTAAAAGGTGCCATTCACGCGCAGCACCATCGGGTCCGCGAGCTGCTGGTGCGGCAGCAGCGGGTTTGCGAACTCGCTCGCGCGCGGCATCGCCACCGTCTCCACCGACATGAACTCCGGCATCGTGCCTCTCGCCTGCGAGCGCGGCAGCACGCCCGCGCCAGCGACCACGACAGCCAGCACAAGAGCGCCAACCGGTCGCATCGTGCAGTGTGCGTACGCTGCCCTTGCGTCCCAGTCCAGCCTGCGTCGCAGCAAGGCAGGCGCCGCTTGCGCTGCTGCCCGCGCTGCCGGCGCTGCCTTGGCCGCTGCCCGCGCCGCGCTGCCCGCGCCCGCGTTGCTCGATTGGCCGCCCCCCGCCCGTGCGCATCGACCTGAGAGGCTGAGAGGGCGGGAGGCGAGCCTGGCCCGGGTGAGGTGAGTGATGAGTGAGGGGGGTGGTGGCTGGCCCGTGTCGCGGTGCACGCACTGGTCGAGGTGTATGCCGAGGCTCGCTATGCGGCTATGCCTCACTGATGCAGTGGTGACCGACATGGGGTGTGATTCAGAGAGTCAGGCGGACCCGTGAAGCCTTGGGCAGTGAAGCCTTGGGCAGTGTAGCAATCATTCCAAACCATCGCAACCTCGAGGCAGGCTTGAGGCCAAACTCTAAGTTAGCTAACTAGGCCTAGGCCTAGCTAGCTAGAGAGCCTGAGCTGAGTAGGGGAGGGGACCAGGGTGGGCTTAAGTAGAAGAATATCGGCCGCGGGCTACCGCAACGCCGCTTGTTCACAGCGCGGCTCTGACAGTGAAGCTGAGCATAAGTTAAAATTGATGATGTGCGTACAGGCGTTTGCTTGGTCCTGGTTGCCTGGCTGGTGCCACGTGGCGTGCGAGAGACATCGCGGGTCGCACTTCGTTGGACGCCGCCCTCTGACTTTGAGCTCGACTCGGACTCGCTGGCTGTCACGGTCAGTGAGAGAGTCAGGGGCCCTTGTTGCAGCCTCATTGGCCTGGTGCTTCTTGTTCCCTGAATGTGTCAGCTGCAAAATGCAGAAAGCCGTTGGTCCTCTAACTGGGTGCCGATAGCCCCTTTAGCCCTCGGGCGCGGGCTGCTGTTCACCGAGTTGGTCTCCAGCTCAATCTCCAGCTCGGGCAAGGTCTTGACCGTCAAGGCCGGCGCAGACGGATGGGGCGAGCACGGCGGGAGCAAGCAGGGCGGACCTCCTCGCTGGCGCGGGAGGTGCCAGGAGCGCTGGGCTCCACGGCGCAGCGCGGGCAGCACCTCAAGGACGAGGAGGACGAGGACTGGGACGAGGGCGAGGGCGAGGGGCACCAGGATGCGCGACAGGGGACGCGGCTAGAACAGCTCAAGGTGCAGGGCGAGCGCTGGCAACGGGATGAGGGCGATGCGGCGAACCGCGAACAGCTGCAGGATGGAGCGGCGGCGGCCTCCGCACGCGGCTTCCGAGTGCACGTCTTTGGCAGAGTAGAAAGCGGCCAGCTGGCCGGTGTCGACGCGGTGAGCTGTGGCTACGAGTTCGTCCTAGGCGCCGACTGGCAGCTCCTCGCGGGCGAGGCGAGCGCCGAGACACAGCCGGCGCGCAACCAACTCGGTGATGAGGACGCTCCCTCGGTCACGTGGAATTTTCCAGTCGAGGTGAGCTTTCACACGACCAACGCGGCGGGCTGGCCGCGCCTCGCACTGTGCCTGCGCGATAGCGGCCGCAACATTGTGGGCTACGGCGCTGCGCGCGTTCCGACGCGAGCGGGCCGCGTGGTTCGCTACTGCCGGCTCTTCGCGCCACTGACGAGCTCTACGCTGGGCGACGCTATTGCGGCGCTCACGGCGGAGCCTGCTGAGTTCTACGACTCCAAGTTCTCCACTGTGTGCGCCGGTCGTGAGGCCGTGCGCGTCGTGTCGGCGGGCGTCGTCAAGGTCGAATTCACGGTCCGGCTCCAAGGCCACGAAGCGCTCGGTTACGCATAGTGGACCGCAAATGAGAGCGCGAGGGAGCGCGCGTGCGACGCCGCCACTCTCGCTACCGCGCCAGCCATGTGTGTGTATGTGTGTGTTTATTCTTGCCCGCCAGTGTCAAATGTGAAGAAAATCGATGGATAGTCTGTCTCTGAATCCTAATGTACATGTGACGTTCGCTCCTGCTGGCTCGGCGTCTACTGCAGAGCCACGTCAGCGGAAGCCGCACCAGCGGCAGCGTCCATGTGCTCGTGCACGGTATGCAAGAAGTGCACGGTGTCAACGCTCTCAGAGAGTCGGTGCGCGATGCGCGCAATGTCACGGAGAAAGACCTCGCGCTGCCGCACCCGCTGCCAGGGCCGTGAGAACTGGATCGCCGAAAAGTCCGTGGCGGCCTGCGTGGCCACATTCATGAGCGCCTGCAAATTGAAGATTCCCATCTGCATGGCTGCATACGCGGCACCAGCGTAGCTTTGGAAGAGTACAATGCCGGCCTCTGAGCACTCTGTGTTGCGGTAGCCCTCCGGAACGCTCTGCGCCACGTAGAGTTCCGTCTCAAGGTCGCCAGTAGAGTGCTGGCGGGGCAATAGGAGCGGCGCGGTGTCGGGCGAGGCCGCGGCTGCGGCCGCCGATGCGCCCTCCCCGAGATCGATTGTGTCAAAGGGTATCTCCAGGTCCAGCCCGCGCACCTGCGCGCTAGCCTGCGCCGCCAGCTCGTGCACTGGGCGGTCCACCCAGGCGTTCGCCCTGCTCGCAACGCCGGGCGAGCGCCCACCGACACCGCGACCTCGCGCCTTGACCTCAGGGCTACCATACGAGAGTGGCTCAAAGATGTCGTGAATGAAGACCGCGCGGACCAAGCCGAGGCGAAGTAGCTCCTTGCCAAGATCGATATCGCGCTGGCCATTGTCCCCGACGAGGAAGAAGGCGCACTCAGGATAGAGCGCGCGGACTTGGGAGCACTGCGTCACCTTGCGGTGCAGCATCTGGGCCGGGGTGATGAAGCTGGTCGACGAGCCCGTCAGTGCGACAGACCGCGCGAAGCCGTGACGCCGCATCTCACTGCGCGTCCACGGATTCAGCCAGCTAGGCCGCGCCGTGACGAAGGTGACATGATCCTTGACCATGTTCCAGTCCGCGAGCGAGTCTTTCACGCCGCTGGACCGGATCAGCTCGTGGTAGAATTGCTTCAC
Organism: Thraustochytrium sp. TN22; assembly: GCA_013306675.1. NCBI lineage: Eukaryota > Bigyra > Thraustochytrida > Thraustochytriidae > Thraustochytrium > Thraustochytrium sp. TN22. The sequence goes on along the minus strand of JABLUY010000015.1, from coordinate 62,117 downwards.
GCCCGGGTACATGGTGTTGAACGGGAATCGACGGTCCTTGAAGGTGGATACCAGCGTGTCGTCCATGTCGCTCAGCACCATGACACGCTTGACAGCCTCGTCCACCTGGCCACCCGATCCGGCGCCCTGCAGCTGCGCCACGTGCTGCAAGAGCGCATCTCGCGCCGAGGAGCCCAGCATCTCGAAGACCAGCGCGTAGAGTGAGCAGCGCAGCTCGCGCAGCTCCGCGTCGAGTGTGAGCTTGAACTCCGCCAGATCTGCGGCATCCTCGAACGACATGAGGACACTGACCACGGCCTGCGCGGTCGCGCTGCGGAAGACATCGCCCGACTTGACCGCGTTCAGCACAAAGTCCAGCTTCTCATCGAAGGCGTTCCCGAAGAGATGCATCTCCGAGTCGCGCCTCGCGCCGGCGCCCGTCTCCGTGAGCCAAATGCCGCCGCCGCCGCTGCCGCCGCCGCCGCGAGGCGTGCGATTTAGCGGCAGCAAGCTGTACGCCATGGCACCATGTCTATGCGCGCAGCGCGCCTGCCGCAGGGCCGTGGCGAGCACCGCGAAGGCGCCGAGGCCGACCACGGCCGCCGCCAGGCGAGCGCGGCCACGGCCATCCTGCGCCGTGCCGCCCTCCTCCTGGCGAGCACTGCTCCCATCCGCGGAGCTGCCCAGCGACGCCAGGACAGCCACGCTCACCACGAGCGCCAGCGCCGCGCAGGCCGCGCCTGCGCGCCGCAAGAGCGCCGCGCTGCGCAGGCCCGCCGCGTGCTCGCCGGGTACCGCCGCGCCGACGCCGACGCCGACGCCGACGCCGACGCCAGCGCCGCTGCCGCTGCCGCTGCCGCTCGTAAGCGCCGCCATGGCGCGCACGCAGGACAAGAGGACCGCGCCCGCACCAGGGCCGCCGCCGACTACCGCCACTGCCGCGGCCGCGGCCGCAGCCGCCTCGCGCTGCCGCCGCTCGGTTCGTGTGCGCGCGTCGTGGCGCCGCGTCGGACGCGCGAGCGAGCCTCCAGCGCTCGCTCAGGTGCCGCAACGCACAGCGCGGCAGCACAGCAGAGCAGCAGAGCGGCACGGCTTGGCGCGGCTTGGCGCGGCGCGGCTCGGCGCGGCTCAGCTTGGCGCGGCGCGGCTCGGCTCGGCTCGTGACGTCGGGCCGCGCGCATGGCGCCGTGCGGGCCGGCCACCCAACGTTGCCCGCCACCGCTGCAGCGGCAGCTTGCAGCGCGGGACCGAGGGCAAGGGCGAGGGCGAGGACGCCCAGGAGTGGGACCGGGCCGCCCAAGGCGGTAACGCCGGGGCTGCCGCCGTCGCCGCCGACGACCACGACTACGACCACGACCAGGACCATGAACGGGAAAATGACGAGGAGGAGGTCGAGGCTGCGGTCGCTAAACTCAGAAGTGAAGCCTGAGCCATGCCAGGGCAGGCTGCTGGTGCCTCGGCAGCAACCAGCAGCGCGCGAGCCAGCGACCCGGCCGCGCTTGCTCGGGGGCGGCGGCGCGGTATCCAGTATGACCAGCCTCGCAGACGGTGGCCTCGGAGATGGCTTGAGTCCCAAGGCTGGCACATCCCAGGCTCGGCCGACACCGGCGCCAGCACATCCCCAGGATGACTTCCTGGTCGGTTCTGCCTGGCTCGTGGCCGAGGACGACACGTGCCAGAGTTGGAAGGGCGCCCTCGTGGAGCAGGTCTGTGAAGATGGCGTGGTCGTCTTTCGCCGTGCCGGGGATGGCGCGCAGGTCGCTCTGGACACCCGAAACCCGGCACATCAAGTGCGGGTCCGAGCCCCCAAGCAAGCTGAGGAGCAGGCTGAAAAGAACATCAGCAAGGCGGGCGCAGCCCGCGCGCCACGGCCCGCTGAGCCGCTTGATCTCGAGGGCGGCAGCGTGGTCGAGGCTCGGCGAAGCGACGGCCGCTGGGCACGCGCCGTTGTGGAGAGCATTGACACGTACACCGACATCCTTCTCGTGAGCTTCCCGTCGCCCACCGGGCCTTCGCCCTCCGAACTGATCGAGCTGGCGCACGGCCCCGCGTGCCGCGTCCGTGCGCCCACAACCGAAGGCCCCGTGCAGCTAAATGGAATCGTGTACTGCACGGACGTCTCGAAAAGCGAGCATGGGAACGTAGCTCTCGAGAGCGAGAGCGGAGCTTTCTGTAAGCCGACAAGCCTACCTGCCATCGTCCGTACGGTGGCGACACCGCCATCTGCGCGGGGCTGGAGTGCTGGCTCTGCCGCCGCGCTTCCAGGCACAGCGTGCGGCCTGGCTAACCTGGGTAACACCTGCTTCATGAATGCCGTGCTGCAGAGCCTTATGCACTGCGCACCACTCGTGGAGGCGGTGTGGACGCTGCCGCAGGGGAACGTCGCGCGCCCCTTGACGACCGCGTTTCAAGACGCCCTACGTGCGCACTGGGCCACGGCGCATCCGGCGGTCGCCTATGCGCCGCGCGCCATCAAAGAGCTCATGGAGAAGGCCGTGCCTCACTTCGGCGGGCACCGGCAGCAGGACGCCCAGGAGTTCCTCCTCTTCTTCCTGGACGCCCTGCACGAGGAGCTCAATATGGTTCGCTCGCCCCGCTACCGCGAGATTCGGGATGAGGACCTTGCGGGAGCCTCCGATGCGACTCAAGCGGCGATCTGGTGGGACGCGTACGAGCACGCGAACCGCAGTCTGGTCAAGGACGTCTTTGCGGGCCAGATGCGGTCGCGCGTCACGTGCCGCAATTGCGGAGCCGCGAGCCTCGCTTTCGAGCCGTTCTGGAGCCTCAGTGTCCCGCTTCCAGGCGCCGACTACGGTCAGCGGCACGCGCTGGCGGACTGCATGCGTGCCCTCGTGCAGCCTGAGGCTCTCACGGGGGATAATCGCGTGGCCTGCGCGAGGTGCCAGACCGAGACCGACTGTATTAAGGAGATGCACCTCGTGCGCTGCCCGCGTGTGCTGGTGCTGCACCTGAAGCGCTTCCGTGTGCGCGGCCGCGCCGACTGGGCCAAGGTCTGCGCTGAGGTGCGCCTCCCACAAGGAGACTTCGACGTGCTGCCCTACTGTGCGCCGGACGGTGCACCTCCCGGAGTTCTCGGCTCGCAGCTTCTTTACGAGGTCGTCAGCGTCGTGCACCATCTGGGATCCTCCGGCTCGCACGGCCACTACGAAGCGGACTGCTTCGACCCCAAGACGGAGTGTTGGCTGCGTTTTGACGACTCTCAGGTACGCAGGACGCGCGCCGCGGCGCTTCACGAGAGCGAGAGCGCCTACGTGCTTGTCCTAGTGCGGCGCACGTAGGAATCGATTGCGGAGGGTGAAAGGAATCGGGCAAGCAATTCCATGGTGACCGAAAATGGCTGGCAGTTTTGTATGGGCGGCAAATGGGGAACTGCAGCGGGCTGGCGCTCGACGCGCGCGCGAGGGAGCAGGGCGCGGGCGCGTGGAGTGCGCGAGCGGCGTGGTTGTGCGAGGCGCTCGAGGGAAGGGCGCTCAAGGATGAGAACGGTTTTGTTTGGCGAGTCGCGGGGCGTAGGGAAGCAACAAATGCAAGCTTGTGATGGAGGGCGCGGAACCTGGTTCGTCACGGCTTACTGACGCCGAGTAGGTGGCCAGGAACTTCATCAAATCGCACACGAAGTGGTCAAAGAAGATGTGCATCATGCAGTCGCCCGCCAAGAGCCTCCCCTTGCGGTCTGCAAGGCGAAGCTTGCCACAAACGAAAGGCAGCAGGCGGCCCAGGGGCTCTCCGTCGACGCCGACACACACACACACACACACACACACACACACACACACACACACACACACACACACACACACACACACACAAACACACGAGGCTCCATATTGAAGCAGATCGCGAGCAGTGAGCAGCGCACAGTTGGCGCAACTGAGCGTGCCAAGAAGGGCCAAGGACTCTGCCACGTACGCCTTCGCCGATCAAATGGACCCGCCATCAGCTACTTCCAGGCGCAATAGAGCGGAGTAGGAAGCCCGAAGACTGGCGTCGCTCCCTGCAAGGCACGCCGATTTCAAGAAGTCCGCACGGATCGAGCTGAAGAAGCGGAAGCCACGCGTGACCCACATCAGGTCGTCCTGGAAGGTTTTCAAGGAGCATTGCGTCGCTGAAGATGAAAAGAACCCAGGCAGAGAGGAGGGTCACAGCTGTCCTGCCGGCTCCTTCACCAGAGTTTGCGGCGCGAGGAATCGTTTGCGACGCGAACAAATCGCACTCCTACGGTGTTTGCTCGAGTGATCGTTGCTCACCCGCTTTCTCGGCGCCTACGTTCGGATTAGGTCAATTCTGTGCATTTACGTTGTCTGCGGCCACACCCTTGCGCGTGTCAACAGCCCCAGTCCCCTCTCGCGCGCGCCTTGTGCCACCACTACGGTGGGTGGTACTTCCATACCATGGTACCGATAATAGGCACTCCAAAGGCATCGGTGCCGCAACATACGAGCCGCCGTGCCTCGTCAACGACGCCAAGGCGCGGCAGAACAGGATTCCAGCCGGCGCTAAGCGCGCCGGAGCAGCAGGGCGAAGGCGGCGCCGCCGTGGCGAGGATCCTGGAGGCTGCCCGGCTGTCTGTTGTCGGCGCTCGCGTGGCGGGGCCATGAGCGAGGCGGACCATGCCCAGCTCCAGGCGTGGGCGCTGCGCGCGACGAGCTGGCAGCCGGACGAGGCGCGCTGGGAGGCGCTGCTAGCGAGCGTGCAGGAAGAGGAACGTACGCGTGTGCAGAAGTTCCGCTTCGAGATCGACCAGCGCAGGGCGCTCGCGGGCCGAGTCATGATCCGCAGCATGGCGGCCGCCGCGTTGCAGGTGGCGCCTGAGGACTTGGTGCTCGCACGAACCGACAAAGGCAAGCCTATCATTGCCGAGCCGGATCCGGGCGCCTTCAGCTTCAACCTGTCGCACCACGGCGACTGGGTGGTCCTCGTGAGCCACCCGTCGCAGTGCGTTGGCGTAGACTTGATGAAGTATGAGATGCCGACGGGTGGGCGCTCGGTGGAGGAGTTCTTCACAACGCTGCGTTCCTCCTTCACCGACGACGAGTGGCGCAGCATTCGGCGAGGCGCGCGTGGCCATGGGCTCGGCGAGGCGCACTTGCGCCGTTTTTACAAGTACTGGAGCCTCAAGGAAGCCTACATCAAGGCCATCGGCGTGGGCATCGGTTTTGGACTGCAACGCGCATCATTCGACCTTGAGGAGGCGGACGGTAAGGCGCGGCTCTTCTTAGACGGCCATCCGGACCACGTCTTCGCCTTTCGCGTGTGCGAGCTCGACGACGAACATTGTGTCGCGGTCGCAGTCGACGTGCGTGGCGGTGGCGCGGTCGCCGCCCTGCTGGACGAGCCATTAGCCTGGAAGATGCTACAAGAGCCGGACGAGGGCAGCCTCCACTCCTAACGGTTCCCAGTCGCTCCTGGTGGCTCCTGACGCCGCGAGAAGCGAAGCGGCGAAGGTCGCTCATCCTCTCAACCCCTGTTTCTCTTTCCTCAGCTTTGTTCTCAATGTAGCTTATGCGCAAGTGCAAGTGCCAGTGCAGACTTGGACTTGGATCGCCTGCGGCGGGGGAGCGGGGCAGCTCTGAAGTGGAGCTGACGGAGCTCGTGCCGGAAGCCTCACTTTGGCAACTGCAGATCCATGATTTTAGTTGTTCGAGCTTGCTGCGATTGTGAAGTCAACGTGCTGCGCTTTGAGGTCGCCACAATAGGGCCACCATGCGTACCCAATGTGCTCCTCGTACTTTGGCTTCGGGGCTTTCGCGCAGTCAGCATGGATGTTCCGGTATGTCAGGAGCTCATCCTCCAGTATATTGCGCATGCGCTCAAGAACAGCAGCGTAGTCCTTTTGTTGCGAAAGCTCGTTCTCCTCCCGAGGGTCCGGGGTGAGCTCGAACAGGCAGTAGCCTCCCGGGCACGGATCGCCGTCACGCTTAAGCATGTGCTCCGATCTGCAATCGTCGTCGGCGACGAGGTCTCCGTTCTCAAGCTCGCTCCACTTGTCGGGCACGCCTGGTGTTCCGTGAATGATTTTCCAGCGTCGGCCACCCTCGCCGTCGACGACCATGCCAAAGCCGATGCCGTGCTCCGAAGCGTTACCGAGGACGACCGTCGTGCGCGCGGGTTCCAACTCGAGCGTCTCTTCGTCACTTGACGCTGAGAGTTGTGCCCAATGAGACACGCTGTCGAGCGGGCGATTCGTTTCGAGCGAGAAGCCAGCCAACTCGCCAAATGTCGCAAACCAATCCGTGATGTGCATGAGCCCATTGTAGGCGCCTCCGCGATTGCGGATGCCAAAGCCGGAAGCAAAGGCAACGCCGCGCGTACCGCCGTCGTATAGTGAGTGCTTCCCACCGCGGAGCGGCGTATTGCGACTACCAATGGCGTCGATGAGCTCGGTAGGCCCGCCGTTGTCGGTTGAGACGACTACGAGGGTATTGCTCTCCGTCATTCCATTGAGAGAGAGCGCTGCCAGGATCTCGCCAACACCCTTGTCGAGCGCTGCGAGCATTCCCGCGAACTGTCTGCGCCTTCCCGGGCCGAGGCGCGTCAGGTAGGGCTCAACGTAGTGCGGCGGGACTTGGTTCGGCTGGAACCCAACTCCGCCCATGTGCATGGCCTGGTATGAGACAAAGAGGAACAAAGGTTCCGTTGATTCTGACGCGCCATGCCGATTGATGACCTCGACGGCCTTCTGCGAAAAGTCTTCGGTTGAGTACCGAAGCTGCGCCTCCCATGGCACGCGCACGCATGACTCCACGTTGCACTTGGGCGCCGTCGCCTCCAGGTACTGGAACCAGATCCTCTGGACGCTCGAAAGGCCCATGAAGTAGTCTCCGCAGGCCGTCAGGAGGCCATAGTACGAGTCGAAGCCACGGTAAGTGGGGGTGTACTTCCAGGCATGGTGCCCGAGATGCCACTTCCCGATCATGTGCGTTGCATACCCAGCCTCCTTGAACTTCTCAGGCAAGAAGGTCTCCTCGGCTTCGACGGCAATGTTGTCCGCCGGCCGGAGCCAGTCATGCACTCCCGTGTGGTGTGAGTACCGACCAGTGATGAAGGCCGCGCGGCTTGGAGAGCATACGGAGTGCGTATAATAGCCTGTCAGATCCACGCCGCGCTTCACGAGCGCATCCATGTGCGGTGTGTCAATCTGATTGTTATTGCGATAGCCGAGGTCTGCATAGCCGAGATCATCAACCAAGATGAAGATAATATTCGGCTTTGGCGGATCTTCAGGCGGCGACTTGAAGTCGCCAATGCTCGCGACGGCCTGCGCTACCTGCGTGAGCAGCAGCAGCAGCAGCGACAGCGACAGCGACAACGACAACGACAGCGACAGGATCGCTGCTGCTCTCTTGCCTCGCATGGCGGCCCGCGTCCGCGGGGCTTGGCACACCTTCCCTCCACCAAGCGCGGCACGCTGCGCGCTAGAGCCGGAGGAGCTGGCGCCAGGGCCTCAGCTGCGCGCCGCGACCTTGCGTGCTTCGGCGCGCGCACAGCTCTGCTGCGCAGCGCAAACGAGGTTTGCCCCCCGGGCCGGCCGTGGGGCGGGCGACTTGGAGAGCCTCGCTCACAGCCAGGGCGCCGTATCCACGCTTGTGAAGGTGGTGGCGTGGGCGACATTTGCAGCCAGCTAATCAACCTCAGGCTCGCTATCCTAGGCGAGCTAGCTATTTAGCTGGGGTGGGGTGTTCCTCCGAGTTGCGCGATTGCGAGTCGGGTTGCTCCGTGTCGCGCGCGAGATGGTCTCACGTAGCCAGTATCGGGGGACCCAGAAGCTTGCAGTGTCGCTTCGCGGGCTGCAACTAATTTCAAGCCGGCAACACCTTGCCGGGCAGAGCCTGCCATAGAAAGGCCAGGCCTTGTCGCCCTCTGCCGGAGAGTGAAGTCTGACCGACTTGAAGGCGGCGAGCGACCAGAGAAGCTGCAGTGCGCTTGGGTGCCAACTCACGAGTCGCCAGAGATCAGCTCTTGATTGTGTAGAGCGCGCTCCGTGGGTACAGCGTACTCTAGGCTCTGCCGGCGCAGCCTGCGGCCTGACCAACCTTGGGAACATATGCTTCATGAATACCATGCTGCAGAGCCTTTTGCACTGCATACCATTCGTGGAGAAGGTGGGGGACGCCGTCGCGGAACGCGGATGCGCGGCCCCTGACGACCGCCTTTCAGGACGCTTGGCAGTCGCCTACGCGCAACGCGCCAGTAAAGAGCTCATGAAGAAGGCCGTGCCTTACTTCGGCCGGCACCAGCAACAGATGGCCCAGGTGTTCCTCCTCTTCTTCCTGAACACCCTCCACAAGAATCTCACTCGGGTCTGCTCGCCCCGCTACCGCGAGATTCGGGACGAGGATGTTGCGGGCGCATCCAGCGCAACCCAGGCGACTGTGTGATGGAACGCGTACAGGCTCGCGAACTGGAGCCTGGTCAAAGACGCATTGCGGGCTGGTTGATGCGGTTGCGCATCATGTGCCGCAATTGCGGGCCCGCGAGGATCGACTTTGACCCGTTCTGGGACCTCTAAGTTAGTATCCCTCTCTCAGGAGCCGGCCAAGGTCAGCGATATAAGCTGGCGGCCTGCATGCATGCCCTCGTGCAGCCTGAAGCCCTCACAGGCGGCCATTGCTTGGCCTGCGCGAGGTGCCAGGCCGAGACCGACTGTATCGAAGAGTTGCACCTCGTGCGCTGCCCGCTTGTGCAGGTTTCTAAATTGGAAGCGCTTCCGCTCGCGTGCCCGCGCTGAATGGGCCAAGGTCTGCACGGAGATGGGGCTTCGGCGCGCTGTCCTACTGCGCGCCAGACGGTGGATGTCCCGAATTTTGCGGGCCGCAGCTTCTTTTCAGGGTCGTCAGCGTCATGCACCTGCTGAAATCCTCCGGATCGCACGGCCACCATGAAGCGGGCTGTTCGGAACCTAAAAGGCGGAGTGCTGGCTGCGTTTTGACGTCCCCCGAGGTGCGCGGGACGCGCGATACGGCGCTCCCAGAGAGCAGGAGCCCTTACGTGCGGCGTAGCTACTAGGCGTAGGTAGACTGCCGGGTGAGAGATTCAAGCAATTTGAGAGTATCCAGTGTGCAATGGTGTTATCTCACTCTTCTCGGCGGAGAAAAGAAAGAGGTGGAAAAGTCTTAGTGTTGTGCGGTGCCGGTGCCGGTGCGTTCAAAGACGCAAGTCAGATCTTTTGCGGGGCGCTGCTGCGCCCCCCAGACGAGGCGGCGGCCAGCTTGGCCTTCTTGGCGGCACGCAGAGGCGTGGGCGAGTCGACCTCTGGTCGGCGATCCTCAGCCTCGCTCTCGTCCTCGGCGTCGCCTTCGTCGCTCTCCTCGTCCGCGGACTCGAGAGCCTCGTCGAGCTTCACGCGTTCCTGGTCCTCCTCGAGAGCGCGGATCGAAGGTGCGCGATAGGTCTCGAGGCGCTCGTTGGCCAACATGGTGTCGAGCACCTTGATGCGTAGCGGCGCGTCGTTGGACTCGTGGATCAGCGCCACGTTACCGTTGTTGGCCAGCTGCAGCGAAGCCAAGAAGGCGCGGCACACCTCGAACTGCTCGACGCCGGTCGTCGCAGCAGCGCCAGTGTTCGAAGAAGAAGAGGCGACCGCAGAGGCCCGCCCGCGGCGGCACGCACCCGCCTCTTCCGTGCGCAGCGCGCCGAGACGTGAGGTGAGATCCTCGAAGGCGACCTCCTGGTCCTGTGCAGCGCCGGAGGCGCGGAAATTGTCAAGCAGGCGCTCGCCGTAGTCGTGTATGTCAAAGGGCGGATGTTCCGACTGCTCCTCAAGGAAGGGCTCAATTTTGTCCTCCCATTGGCGCACGCGCGCGTGGAGTTTCGACTCCGAGGCCCACTGATTCGCAGACTCCATGTATCTCTGCAGGTGGGCGCGCACCATGTCGACGTAGGAGTCCGGCGCTGTTCCGGCGAGGGCCGCGTCTCCCAAAACAAGATTGCTGGAACCAAAGCCGCGCAGTGCGCCATCGCCGCCGTCGTCGTCGCTGTCGTTGCCAGCGGCGAAGCCAAAGTTCAGATCGCCGCCGGCCGCGCCGTGGTACACGTCATCGTCGCCATCAGCACTGCCCATGAAGCCCGGGCCGTCATCATCGTCGGCCATCGCCTCCAGGTCGCCGTCTGCGACGTTGTCGAAGGCCAGGTGCATTGCTGCGGCCTCCTCTTCATCGTCCACGCGCGCCGCATCCTCGTCCTGTAGCGCCGCCTTCTGGCCGGCACTTGCACGCGTTAACGACCGCAGCGCGCGGCGGCGCTCGGTCGCGTACGCGCGGAACTCGGGAAATAGGACGGTGTCCGTGCGCAGGGGCAGACGCGAAACGAGGCGCGGGTTGGCGGCCATGGAGAAAAGCAGGTCCCTGTACGCGCGGTCCGCCTGGGCCGCGGCAGCCTTGGTTTTGGTCTTGGCGGCACTCAGGCGCAAGCTGGCCGGCACCTTCCACGTCTTGCCCGGCTTGAGCGGGCGCAGATCGCGTGCAGAACCCTCATCATGCGGGTCCAGTCGAGCCCACGGGTCAGTGGTCTCGCTCGCATCGTCGTCATCTTCTTCGCGTTCGTCGTATTCGACGCCCTCGCGGCGCCGAAGGCCAGTGCTCGGGGGCGCGACTGCGCCAGCGCGGTGGCCGAGCGCGGTTTCCTGACGTCCTGGCGAATCGAAGCCGCCCATGGCGCCTTGGTGGTCGTCGAAGTCGTCATCCGGCGCCATCATGGGCAGATCGTCATCGTCAACCTCGTCGCCGCGAGCGGCACCGCCAGCGCCGGCTGCGCCATCGAAGAAGTAGGCCGGGCTTTCAGCGTCGTCGCGAGCGTCCTTCTCGTCGTCGTCGCTGTCGTCCTCGCCGGGCGCGCCCGCACGCTCGTGCGCACCAGCGAGACCGGCACCGCCGGCGGATGCGGCCGCATGGCGGTCAACGTCTAGAATGAAGGCGCCTGTGGCATCGAGGCTGCAGCTCATCATCTTAAAGGCCGCGTTGGCGTCGCCCATGCCAGCGCGACCCGCCAGGAGCGCGAAGGGTATCCTTTCGCGGAGGCCCTCGGAGCGGTCTGCGCGCGCCTCGTCACCCTTGAGAAGCGTGTTCTGGGCTACCGGGATGACGTCGTCGAGCAGGAGAAAATGCTCACGCTCGTCGGCAGCGACCTCAGCCATGCTCTTGCGCGCCTTGCGTCGGTCACGGCCAGCACCGGCGTTGCCTGCCTCGCCGGCAGTGTCGGCCTCCCGCACGTCGCAGAGCAGGTCAAGCGTGCGGAAGACCAGCGTGTAGAGGAACTCCACTTTCTTGCTGTAGACAACTGTGGACTGCTGAATGACCAGCGCGGCCTCGGCGAAGTTGAGTCCGGCGTCCCCTCCCTCGAAGTTGATGACCAGGCTGTCCAGCTCCTCGAGGTAGCTCATGAGTTCCGTTGCGATGTCGATATTCCAGTTCTCTGCCATGTCGCGGATAGGCTTGAGCAGGTGCGCGAAACGCTTGGCGGCGGAGGCTTCGAGCGAGTCCAGGTCGGCCTCGGTGTCCTCCATGTCGCGGCCCTCCTGGTCCTGGTGCTTGTCCTGCTCCTCGTCGGACGCGCTGCCTTGCTGCTGGCGCCGCTGCGCAAGGGTGGATCGCTTCTTAGTTGGCTTCATCCGCGCCGTCTGCTTCTCCTGATCGTCGTCGTTCTCGTCTTCGTCGTCGTTCTCGTCTTCGTCGTCGTTCTCGTCTTCGTCGTCGTTGTCGTTGTCGTCCGCGTCGTCGCTGACGAAGTCGTCTTCGTCGTACTGCTTGCTCTTGCGCTTGCCAGCGCGCGTCTTGCCCGCGGCGGCCGCCGTCCGCTTCGAGGCCGCTTTCCCTGCCTCCAGCACTTCCGCCCCGCCCTTCTCCTCGTCCTCGCTCCCCTCCTTCTCGAGCGCCCGCCGCTCGTCCTGCCGCTGCTGCTGCTGCTCCTGCCCGTGCCCCTTGCTCCGAGTCGAGCGCGCCATGGCGGCAGACCTCGACCTGGCGACCGGGCGAGAGGACGGGCCTCGCTTGCGCGCGCGCACTCGGCCAACGGCGTCCGGACCGGCCCAGACCCCGGCGATCGCGGCGGCCGCGCCCGCCGCAAGCGGAAACTAGCCGCGCGCGGCCAAGGCTTTTTGCCAGCGCTGCCGTCGCTGCTGCCGGGCCCGCGCTGCTGCTGCGCGCTAACCGCCGCGAGCCCAACCTGCTCGGCGGCTCGGTGGCCTGACTCTAGGGGCGACGCTGATGTCTACGTTCGTCGTGCGGCCACTGCGGCGCAGGCCACCGTGACTGCACGGTGCCCGGCGCCGCGGGCCTGCAGCACGGCACTGCCAGCATCTGAGCCTTCGTCGTCTCGTCGTGATCGGCAGCTTGAAGGAGGGGGGCGCCGCTGCGTCAACGTCAACGGGGGCGACCCGACATGGGCTCCGAGTCAGGCTGCGGCGCTGCGCGTCCGCTGCGCGGGGCTTATTCACTGTCAGCCCAAGCACTCGGTTGTTGACTCACTCAGCCTTTCACAGGCAGTTGCAAGCTCAGGCTGGGCAGTCATGGTCACTGCATGTTGTGGCATCAACGTCGGACCGTCGTCGGTGCGCAGCGCGAGGCAGGGGGGCGGTGGCGACAAGAGCGGAGAGGGAGTCCGTCGCGGCATGCGCGTAGGCGATGGCACCGCTCACGTAAAGCTGCAAGGCGTTTGAGTGAGGTCGGTGCGCTCTAACCTTGCAAGAGGAACCACCAGCACTGCACGAACTTGGCAAAGAGGAGCCTGCGGCCACAAGCACAGCGCAAGCAGATGAGGCCGCACGTCAATAGGGGCCTGCGCGCTACTTCACGCGTTTGGCACGCCCGCGAGGACAACCTGGGCGAAATCGAAGGTACGCCTTCGCATCGGCGAACCCAGGCCCGGAGAGATGTCTCCACTGGCCTCTTCTGGTGAGCGGAAATTTGCAGCTTGGTTAGTCGTCAAACGCCAGTTCCGGCAGCCCCAGCATGCGCAAGCTTCTTCAGGCAATGTACCTCAGCGTTTGACGTCCACAGTCCCGCACGAACGAGCTGGAGGTGGGCAATTTTGCGGGCTTTATCCTCGCGCCTGTGCTCGCCAGCCTGCACTTCTGCTCAGATTGAGGGTGGTGCCATGGGGCGACGTTTATCGGGCGGGCCCTAATGTCCCATCTGGCCGGAGGAAGCCAAGGTGGCGCCTTGACAGCTTGTGAAGCATGCTTATTCGAGTTAGCTCTAGCCTCCGAAAGGGTTCTCACCGGGCCTGCAAAAGTCGTAGTTGATGTCATCAGGAAGCGGCGACTTTGAGACGTTGCGTTCGGACTGGAAGTGCCCATCGCAAGGACCCCACTTCGGCTCGTTCCAGACTTGTGCAGCCGCATCGCAGATGAGGTGAGCGTTCCGGTTCATCTTGCCCGTGGTCCGCTCACGATAGAGATCCGTAGGAGGGGTTTTCGGTGGGCGCTTCATACTCTCTTGCCCCTTGAGCTCCTTCAAAACGCAGAGAAGGCCGGTCATGGCGTCCGGCCAGGTCGTATCGTATTCGTTCATCATCTTCAGCCACACCAGCAGAGATGCTGTGGCCGGGAGAAAGTTGTTCATGAGGTCCTCATAGAAAACCGTTGCGATAGGCATGCGACGATGCTCCAGCAAATGAATTCTAGTGTAGGAGGTCTTGCGCGACCTGATCGAGCGGAAATCATCCCCAGTAAACAGCGCGTACATCTTCCGGAGGTCCACGTTCCTACCACGAATAAAATCGGAGCAGGCGCGAACGAACCTCTGATGGTCCTGCATAATCCCAGTGTGGTTTTTGCCAGACAAAAAGCGATTACACTCAGCGACAAATGCATCGAATGGGGAGCGCATGACATGCACAGCGCCATCAGCCCAGTGCCAAAAGCTCCCCTCCCTCGTGAATGGGTAGTGGGTCTTGACTAGACACGTGCGGCCGTCCGCTTCAGGCAGCATCTCCCCTCGGAAACCCGCCTTGAAAAGCATGACGTCGTCCATGTAGATCGATCCAGTGAAAACCCTTGTCCCCGAACGAAGCACGCTCCGCGTCCACGTGTTACCCGAGCCAGGAAGCGAGGCGAGAGCTAGTTTCACGCCCTGGGTAGCGTTGCCTTCACGAAAGTGGTGCTCTTCGCCACAAATTGACGGGATGCAGCCAACTCTATTCTCCTTCAGCTTGCGCAGAATGTTGTCCGTCTCAAGCTCGATCTGGCGGTTGAAAGCATCAATCTGCTTCAACGTCCACTGGGACCGGCCCGGGATGAAAGGGCCTAGGCCTTCATGGGCATCGCCCTCCTCCTCCTCGAGGACCTCCTCCTTGAGGATCTTCTCCGCGAGGAGCAAATTGCTCTGCGCGAGGAGGAGATCCTCGTCCGGGGTCCTGGCTAGATCGCGATCAGAGAGCTCCGAGTAAGGGGGGAGCATCCTCACCGTTACCACTACACATAGAATGCAAATGAGAAGGAAGCGCTGCTTCAAGACTGCCTTCGCTGCCTTCGCTGGCATCACGACCGTCTGCATGAGCGAGCGCCGGCTCCACGTTGACATCATGGCTACGCGCGGGCCCAAGCGCCCGCGCGGGCCCAAGCGCCCGCACTCTCAGCGATGCTCCTACGCGGCGGTCGGCGACGGCCCAGCACGCCCGTGGCGTCGTACGCGGCTGCCGCGTCTAGCTGCCGCGCAATTATAGAAAGCAGGCTGAGCCGCTGGAGGCGCTGGCAAGAGAGGCGATCGATTCGATATTTGGTGCACTTCACCTGCAGCAAATCTCCTCACTTCGAGAGGCCTGACTGACTGCTGCAGTACCGGGGTGGCGGGAGGGCGGAACGCCCCGTCGCAGCTAATAGGCGCTAACGCAGTAAAATAGTCAGTTAGTCACGCAAGTTCAGTCGCCTCGTTGAGGCTCCTTTCCCACCTCCACCCCCCGCTCCTGCGCTCAGGCTATTTCTCCCTCCTACCCCACGGAAATCCCAGGGTCACAACTCGCAACCGGAACTCGCCGCATCGATGGCGATCAACCGCACCCCGGCGCTGGCAGCGAGCCCTGATGAAGTTGCAGTGGCCGAGGACACGCCTGCCACCGGCGTTTTCTGACCCGCCACTGGCATGGGCCGCCCCTCAATGGGGGCCGTGCCAGAGACTGTGTTGGTTAGGAGCGGGTCCGCCCGACTCCGCCCGCCAGGGCCGCTGGCCGCATGGCGACCCGCCACCAGTCCGAAGCGCACCAGAGCAACTGGCAGTGGCCGGCCCACTGGCAGGAGTGACGAGACCCAGTCACGCACTGCAGTGCAGGGACGACGCTCCGACCCGCTCGTGACTGCAGTGGGAACTTCAAGTTGAAGCGGGGCCGTGCACCTCTGCCAGTGGCAGCGAGCAACTCCGAGTCAGTCGGCCCGAGTCGGAGGCGGCCAGCCTGCCAGTGCAGTGAGGCTGCCGGCGGGGAAGAAGTGGGAGCTGCCAACGACCGCGAACGTGAAGTCGGAGGCGCGCACGCGAGCGGCGAGCGCTAGCGGCGAGCGCACGAGTGTGTAGAAAAGCTCAGCTTCGAAATCGACTGGCACAGGCCCAGGGCCTCGAGCCGTCTCGGAGCTACCTGGCCTCGAGCCTCGCGGGCAGTTGCATGACGGCCGCCGCGTAGCCCGCGCTGCAGTGCGTGACGCGCAGTGCCGCGGCTGCGCAGCGGGCTGCGAAAGGCCCCTCGCCGCCGGCCGTCCACGCGCGGCTTATTTGCAAGCCCAGGCGCCACACCATGGCGGCAAGAGGCTAAGAGCGTCATGAGCATCGAAACCAACAACGGCCGCGCGGCCACGCAAGCATTACGGCGTGCCGCACGAGAGCGGCGCCTCGCGGCAGCACGGGCGGCCACGTAAGCGCTGCTCCGCGCATCATCGAGCAAGCTCGTGGCAGTTGCAGCGGGCGCAGCGTAGGCTGAGATTTAGCTAGGACGATTGGCTGCTCAGAAGCTTCGCGCGCCCAAGCCGCGCGTGCTCGACTGCGCGCGAGACGTGACATTCCACGGTCTGAAGGCGTCCATGCTCGCCGTGGTGAGGTTCAGCGGCATTCAGCCCGAGCGGTGGATGGATCCATGAGCGATGAAGATGAACGGCGAGCAGCTACCCGCCGGCGCCACCCTCCGAGCAAGAGGATGTCAAAGGCCTGTGAGTACTGCCAGCAGTGCCAGGTCCGCCTGTGCCACCCGCTGACCCTGTACCTGAGCCGCACGTCCGCCTCGGACGGAGGCCTCGTGGATGGCGACCTGTCGTCGAGCTCCCGAGGGACACCATCATGCACAGCCGCGCTAGCCTCCAAAAGCAACCAGACGAGGAGAGATACGGCTTCGTGGATGTGAATGAGTCTGTCGCGGTGTCCGCGCTTTCCCGCAATGGCACCAATCTCTTCATGGCCACGACGCCTACGCGCACGCAGTGAGGCATCGAGCGCTCAAGTGCCGGGCCTGGTGAGATCATTGCACGGTGATACCACTTGGACCATTGTTTGTGAGGAAAAACACGGCTTTTGACACCGCCTCGGACGGGGTCCGCAGCGAGCTTGAAGCGATAGGCATCGCCGGCCCTTGTGACGGCGACCGGAGCTGCTAGTCGCCTGTGGAGGGGGCAGCAGCAACTCTTCTAAAGGCTGCTTATGAGGCCAAGTTTGTGGGAGCCCTTGAGGAAGATCTTGGGCTCGATGAAAATGCTTCTCGAGCCGAAGATGTACGAGCTGAAGACTACTCGCGGTGACTTTTGACGGAGCAATGGACCCTCGAGGGTGACCAAGATGTACATGTGCCGAGGAACGAATGCGCTTGGAGTCGACAAATTCATCAGGTGGCTCGTTGAAGGTTCGAAACAGCTTCATCGGTCCCATTGCGCATAACCTTTTGATGCTGGTCAAGGTCATGCACAGGCTCAAGAATGACCTTTCCAAGCACCTACGATCGCCAAAAAAAGAAGACAGGGATACCATTTGACTCGCTTTCTCGACCTGCTCTGCTCAGTCTTCTGGGGCTTTCCAAGGTTTGTTCTTGGCTGCTCGAAAGCCTGCTCTGGGCCGCGCTCCGCGGCCCTTGGCCGTATTGCGCTTGCAAGGACGAGTGGTCGGTCCTGCCCAGGCTACCTTCCTTCCTTCCCCTTGTCCGCTGGCAGGGTGGAGTACACAGTGTGTAGGCTCCGATGGACGCACAAGCCCCTCTGGCAGGACCTCCCAGTGGTGCTCGCCCATTGGCATCAGTGCCGAGCTGGGTCCGGGTACCTTCAGATTCAGCTTCTCCGAGCTCCTCAGGCTGTCGCACCACAGCGACTGGGTGGTCCTTGTGAGCGACCCGTCGCAGTGCGTTGGCATAGACTTGTTGGACGGATGGCGGATGGTCAACGACATTGACAAGGGCCACGAGCCCACGGTCGAGATGAGACCCGCTGACAGTCTGTTGTAAGCCCGCTCGCGCTGAGGTCGCGCACACATATGTAAGTTCTTTGACGACTTGACCGGCGCGGGCGGAGCGAGAACGACAGCTCCAGCGCGGGATCCTGGTAGTCAACGATGTCAGAGATGGTAGGCAACGATCAAATCCATCGATTGAGACCTAGAATGGAGTCGAGTTCAACGCATTGCGCGGAATCCAAGACGCCGCAGCCTGATGCGTTTTCTATCCAGCTCGCCGAGCGAGCAATGCCAGACCGCAAGCAGATCTGAATCGCAAGAGAGCGAGGATCCGGCAAGCGAGAAGACGAGGAGCGACGAGCAGCAGCGTTTGCATCGCATACAATCCTTTTCTTTTCTTGCCCCGTCCTCTCATTCCGCCTTGGTAGACGAGGAGCGGGGCTTTCTCTTGTTTGCGTCATCGGCCATGGGCTCAGCGAGGCGCATCTGCGGCGCTTCCACAAGTTCTGGAGCCTCAAGGTGACCAACGGCAATTGGCGTGGGCATCGACTATCGGCGTGGCGAGGCTCGTGTTGGATTGCCATCTGGTCCAAGTGTTCGCCTTTCACATGAGCGAGCTGGGCGAAGAGCATTGCTTCGCGGTTGCAGTCGACATGCGTGGCGGTGGCGCTTTCGCCGCCCTGCTGGACGAGCCACTAAGTTCGCCTGGAAGCGTTTGCAGGATCCGGATGAGGCCAGACTTTCCTTCTGACGCGACTCCAGGTGGCTCGCAACGCCGCAGAAAGGATCGCCAGCGCTCTGCTCTGCTCTGCTCTGCTCTGCTCTGCTCTGCTCTGCTCTGCTCTGCTCTGCTCTGCTCTGCTCTGCTCTGCTCTGCTCTGCTCTGCTCTGCTCTGCTCTGCTCTGCTCTGCTCTGCTCTGCTCTGCTCTGCTCTGCTCTGCTCTGCTCTGCTCTGCTCTGCTCTGCTCTGCTCTGCTCTGCTTAGCTTGGCTTGAAGCCGAGCAGCACGACACGGATGAATCAATTTTGTTTTCTTTTCCTTTTCCTCACTTGGCAAATGTGCATCTTATGCAGGTAACGTTAGCCTTGCCGATGCGCGAGTTGGCCCGGCGCGGCCACTCCGTGTCGGGCTCCCTCCCAGCCCTCCCTCCTTCTCGCGCAGCGAGGCAGCCAGGCCTTGCTTGAGCAGTGAGTTGGTTAGAGCCAGCACGACTCGGACTACAAGCTCGAAAAGGCAGTTCGTTCGCCGGAGAGTTGCAGCTTCACTGTCAGTTGCCGTCAGAAGTCACGCTCTTGATAAAGTCGCGCACTGCGTCGCACTGCGCGTCCACGCTGTCGCCGGCGCCCTTGATGGTCTTGATCACAACGCTGCCCATGACGGCGCCGGCGGCGTACTGGTAGACGTCAATGACGTGCTGACGGGTGTTGAGGCCAAAGCCGACAGCCAGCGGGATCTTGAAATGCGTGCGAACGCGATCAGTAAACTCCTTGAGGTCCTCCGGCAGCTGATCACGCGCGCCTGTGACGCCGGTGACAGAGACGCAATACACGTAGCCCGAGGCGATCTTGGCCACCTCGGCCAGACGCTTGTCCGTGGACGTGGGTGCGACGAGCGGCACGTAGGCGAGGTTGGATGCTGCGCAGAGCCCCGCGAAGCGCACGGCCTCAGGACCCGCCAGGTCCACCGCGATGAAACCACTGATGGTGGCCTCGGCGCAGTCCTTGACGAGCTTCTCCTCGCCGTACTGCATAAACGGGTTCCAGTAGCCCATGAGGATGACGGGCACCGTCAGGCCCTTGGTGCGCGCCTCCTTGACCATGGCCAGCAGGTCCTCCATCTTCATCCCGCCCTGGAGCGCCACGAAGCTGGACTCCTGCACAACAGGGCCGTCCGCCATCGGGTCCGAGAACGGCATGCCCAGCTCGATCACGTCCGCGCCGCCCTCCTGCATCGCCAGCATCTGCGGCACGGTCGCCGCCTTGCTCGGGTAGCCGGCCGTCACATACGGGATGAAGGCCGCGCGCTTCTCCTCGCCCGCCTTGGCGAAGGTCTTCTCCAGGTCCGCCACCGTCATCGTGGCTGCCGCTCGCGCCGCCCGCCTCCTCTCCGCCCTGCTGTCCCGCCGCCGCCGCTGCGCTATTGCCCGCTGCGCCGCGCCCCTCGCGTTTCTGCTGCCGACGCAAGCCCGCGCCCTAGGCTAGCGCGCGCCAGTGCGTGGTGCGCGAACGACGCCACTGACAAAGGGGCCCAGCGGCGCCGAGCGGCGCCGAGCGCCTGCGCCTTGCCAACGACTCGGACTCGGACATAGGCCACGCACGGCGCCACGCGGCTGCAGCATGGAGTAGTAGAGTCGCAGGAGGGTTACCACGATCGCCCTTTCTCTGCCAGTCAGAGGAGAGACGCTTGGATGCTGGCCTGGCAGTGCCAGCTTCCTCGCCTTGGCGGCAAAAAGCGCGGCGAAGAGCCTGATGCCCCAGCAGACGGTGTCCAAGGCGCACTACAAGCCACCGTAGACGCATACAGCCTTGCGTCGCGGTAGGTTAGTATGGGTAGCCTGGTACTGGAGCTTCGCCTTGATAACAAGCGTGAACAGCTTTTCTGGCATCTTCTGTGCATGCACATCCACTCTCCTCCAGCTTGTACGACTGCGAGCGAACTAGCCCGGGAGCAACCCTTCATCGAAGCCTCACTGTCAATCGAGATGGACAAAGCAGCCAACTCCTCTGTCACAGTCGCAGTCACCAGAGATTGCAGCAGCCAGCGCTTTCCATATTGGCCGCGTACGTGCTTGCATTTTGGTTTTGGCCGCGTGTTTTCATTTGCAGTGCAGTGCAGCACGCACCTCTGCGCAACGCATTTTCGGGCCCCTCGTGGCGGTTACCGCGCGCTAGGCTCGGGCGGTCCTGCGCTCTATAGCGACGGCGCGGTGCGGCGCGCGCGGCGGGCGGCTGCGCGCGAGGCCAGAGCCGAAGCTCGCGCGCGAAAGGGGCGGAGTAGTGCTGGATCGAGGCGGTCGGCGTCCCTGTGGAGGCGGGCAGGCAGCTTGCTCGCGCGTCGGTCCTGTTCGCTTCGTGAGATGGACGAGGAGAACCTGGGCGCGGCTGGCGAGGGCGATGCCGGCGTGCTCATGGACTTTACGGCATCCTTCAAGAATACAAGCAAGGGTGGTGGCGCGCCGCCGGCTAAGCCGTGGCTGAGGCGTAAGAAGCGCGAGGCCATGGCTGACGCCGACTCAGTGGGCGCTAATACGTCGGAGGATGACGGCGGCAAGGAGAACCAGGACGCTTTACAGTTGTCGATGCGGTCGGCTGCATCGGTGGCGGGGTCACTGGCATCGCCAGCGAAGGCGCCCAAGCCGCTGCACACCTCGACGTCAGCGGCCGTGGCCGCGCCGGCCATGCCGCCCGCGGCATTGCCGTCGTCGACGTCGTCGTCGTCGTCGTCATCGGCGGCGGCGTCGGCGGCGCCCTTGTCGAGCGCCGCTGCCGCTGACGACAGCTTTGAGGAGCCTCAGCTGCTGGTCGAGGAGCGCCTGCTTGTTTCCAGCGAGATCGTGGCCGCGGATGCGGACGGAGTCATGGGCGGGTTGAACGCGAAGCTCGATGCGCTTGGGTTTCCACAGCTGCGACTGGAGGATCCGAAGAGCATCGTGCAGGTCGTGCAGGCGGTCCTGGAGGAACTACGGCAATCGTCAAACATCACGCAGAACTACGAAGACGCCGCGCACAGCGTGCAGCTGGACTGCAAGAGGCTGCAGAACGAAAAGGAGGCGCTCAAGCTGCAAGTGCTCTGCCTGAAGCAGGATCTGTCGGCGCTGGAAAATCGCGCCCGCATCGCCTCGGAGCAAGCGGCCAAGGAGAAGCAGCGTAGCGACGCGTGGAACAAGGAGCTGCAGGTCAACATCGCTAAGATGGAAGGCCAGCAAAAGGGCTGGCAGGCCGCGCTCAACCGACGCGAGGCCGAGTACGAGCGCCTGCAGAAGCGCATGCAGATGCTGCAGGTGCAGCGAGACAAGACGCTGAAGCGTGGCCTAGAGCAGGACACGCCGCCCAAGGCCGGCGGTACGCGCCCGCTGCTGGACAGCGACCCGGCGCTGGCGCCGGCGCGCGCGCACGCGGACTCGGACGAAGCCGTCCAGGACGCCGTGGACGACGCCGAGGCTGCGTCGCGCGCGCTTGCGGAGCTCGAGGCCGCTGCCGAGACATCCCGCGGCCGTCGTGTCGCCTACCTGGTCAACGAGAACCAGAAGCTGCGCATCTCGCTGCACTCCATGCAGAACCTTATCCTCACCAAGCTCCAGGCCCTGGCGACGGCGCCGGCGCCAGTGCCAGCCCGCACACCGCGGGCCGGCAGCCTTCTTGCCGCTTCTGGGCCCGAGGGCGGCACGGAGGAGGGCGACGTGACGCACACTGGGGCCCGGGCGATGGAGATTGACACGCTGCGCCTCGCTGAAGCGAGCTTTGACCTGCCAGCGGACCAGCTCGAGCGCCGCCTTGCCGACGTGCAGAACCACACGCTCTCCTTCTTGGAGGCTCTCGAGGCGGGCCCGGGTCCGCTCGAGGGCGGCGATGACGGTGCGCCTCCCTCCGAGGACGACCTCAAGGAGCGCCTCGACCAGGCCAAGACCCTCATCAGAGACCTGGACGCCTGCCTGCGGTCCACCCTGCTCTGCCAAGCGCCGCCACAGCACGACGACGA
This sequence comes from Thraustochytrium sp. TN22, assembly GCA_013306675.1. NCBI lineage: Eukaryota > Bigyra > Thraustochytrida > Thraustochytriidae > Thraustochytrium > Thraustochytrium sp. TN22. Next base: position 40,069 of record JABLUY010000015.1, on the reverse strand, counting down.
CGCCCTCGACCTCAAGGCGCCGCCGTCTAGCGGGCTCGACGATGAGATTGCCCGACTGCGCTCGCAGGAGTTCTTCAATCTGCAGGAGCTCGACATGCAGCGCGCGCGTGAGCGCCTCGAGACGGACCGCGCCATGCTTCTCGAGGAGGCGCGTCGCCTTGACGAGGAGCGCTCCGCCTTCGAGCGCAAGCGCTTCGCGCACACCTCCGGCATGGCCTCGAGCCCGCTCACTCTTCCGCGCACGCCAAGCCTGCTGGAGCGCGTCTCGACACCGGACCCCGAGGCTGGCGCTGGCCGTCGCCGTGCCCTCCAGTTCGCAGACCTTGGCGTTGCGCCCACGCCGGCCACGCGCAAGTTGCTTGAGGAGATTCTTTGATGATGGTGGTGCTTCTGCAGTAACGAACTACTGGTACAATCTGGATTGCTCCTTTGCATTGACTTGCTCTCCTCGCCCGGCCTTGCCGTCGTCCTCTCCTGCCCGGTCGCGTTGCGCCGCGTTGCGCCGCCTCGCTCCAAGTCTGGCGTCTGGCAGGTAGGCTCTCGTCGCCGACTCGGTGGACACCGAAGCAAAGAACAAGCGTGCCACGTCGCGGCGGCGGCGGCGGCGGCGGCGGCGGCGGGCGGCGGCGGCGGCGGCGGACGCGGCGGCGGCGGCGGACGCGGCGGACGCGGTGGACGCCGACACGATGCCTCGGTACAACGGCGTCGGGCTCTCAAAGCTGCGCGGGAGCGCGACGAGCGGCTTCGTGCAGGCCAATGCCGGGCTCGTGCGTCAGGACCGCGATCGGCGCGACCGAGCGGCCAACGCTGGTCGCGGGCGCGCCTCGGCCGGCCGCGGCGGCGCCAGGTGGGGCGCTGCTGCGCCGCCTGGCGCACGTGTCGACAAGGAGCTGCAGGCACACGAAGAGCAGCGCAAGATCGAACTGGAGGTGCTGGAACTGCGCGAGCAGCTGGAGGCCAAGGGCGAGCAAGCGGCCGCTGTGGATGAGGCCTGCGCGGCGCTGCGCAAGCGCCGTCAAGATGGGCTGGCCGAGACCCGGCGGCAGCGCAAGGAGGCCAAAAAGGCGCGCAAGAAGCTCAAGCAGGACCAGCAAACAGGGGACACCAAAGTCGATGCGGGCGTCCACAAGGATGCGCGCGCAAGGACGAGCGCGACGGCCTCGCCGGTCCCCAGAGGTCCAAGTCTTCGCGGCTGGGAGGATCGGCGCAGCGCGGCGCAGGAGTCGGAGTCGCTGAGGTCCGCGCAGGACGCTCGCCTGCGCGACGCCTTTCAAATCGCGCCCTCGCACCGTGCCGGTGATGGCTTTGACCCCGAGAAGCAGCTTGCCAAGCGCGAGGCGCGTCGGCGCGAGCGCGAGGCCAAGGAGGCTGAGGTCGCCGCGAGCTTGGAGGGCACGTTGAGGAAGCGGCGCCGGCGGAGCGATAGCGAGGACTCGGGGTCGTCTACCTCTTCCTCTTCCTCCTCTTCCTCTTCCTCTTCCTCCTCCTCCTCTTCGGCGTCTTCGTCTTCGTCCTCGTCCTCATCCTCGTCGTCCTCGTCTTCGTCTTCCTCCTCGTCTTCCGCATCGTCCTCGCACCCCTCCGTGGCTTCGGGCTCGCCAGCGCGTCGTCGCAGGAAGCGGCGCGCGCGTTCTCGGTCCGAGTCGTCAAGCGATACGGATGGGGGCGTGGCGAAGGAGCGCATCCACGCCCGCCTGCGCGAACCGAAGAGGCGTCGCCTTGTCGAGGACAAGGAGGAGACAGGAGCGATCGGAGCCCAGCAGAACGACCCAGCGGCCACGGCCGAGCGGCGGCAGCAAGGGGATTCGTCAAGTGAGGGCGCCGAGCGCCGAGGCCCGGAATCCCGTAGCGAGGCTGATTCGCCCCGCAGAAGCCGGTCGGCACCTCGGCAGAGTCAGTCGGCATCCGATACGAGGGCGAAGTCTTTGCCAGAGAAGGACGGGCTGTCCCGAGAGACGCCGTCGCGGCCGCGGTCCCAATCGCGGTCTCGATCAGCGTCATCGTCTTCATCTTCTTCCTCAGCATCTTCTTCCTCCTCCTCATCAGCAGCATCATCAGCAACTTCATAATCGTAATCGGCCGCCTCTTGAAGACTTGGTGGCTTGGAGAGCGAGAAAGGGAGAGATTTGTATGCGGGCAACTATATATCCACGGCGCGCAGCACGCTTGCGACCGTTCGTGTCAGAGGCACGTCGTTTCGTCCGACTGATGGTGGGGAGGCAAAAAAGCGAGCCGGGCATGAGGCGGCCGGGCAGCTCGTCATGAGGCGGCCGGGCAGCGTGCAATCTTGTGTGTTTGCTTTGCTTGCTTGCTTTTGCTTACGTACCAGCTCGTGCTTGCTCTCGCTCTCGCTCAACTGTTAAGCCAGGGAGGTCTGGAAGAGGATGAGCTGCGAGGCAGTCTTAAAGTCGACCACATCTGCGAGCAGCTCGTGAAGCGCGGGAGAGCAGAACATGGCGAGGGACTTGCAACGCATCTCGAGACCAAGACGTGCCCAGTAGCTGATGTGAGCTAGAGCCTCGGCTCGACAGCGATGCGCATGACGCGCGGCGTCCGCGGAATTGCAGTAGACTGTGAATGTACAGAGCGAGCCGAGAGGCTCGTCGCGATCGATAAGCTCGCCAACGCTGCAGGTAAGGTTGGCGGCCTGCATGACGCAGTTGCGCACGTGCAGCGTACGCACGAGGTCCTCAGCTCCGAGAAGGTCCTCGTCATCGCCCGAGCCGCAGCCCGAGCCGCTTGAGGAAGGACTGTCTCGGGTTGAGACGAGCAGCGGCGCAGTGATAGCTGCCTCCGCTTCGTGATGCGGCGCATCTGCACCAACGGGCGAAAAGGAGGAGGAGGAGGAGGAGGAGGAGGAGGCTGCGCCGGCAGCGCCGCGTGGACTGAAGGCGAGCACACCGGAAAAGAGGGAGATAACGACGGGCCTCGAGACGTCGTACACATCCCAGTACTGCAAGAGGAGGTCGTTGTGCGCGGTGCGCCGGAGGGCTGCAAGCATCTGTGAGAGGCGCGTAACCTGTTGCAAGGGCGGTAGCGGCACGGGCGCAGCCTGGTCGAGACGGCGCAGCACCGCAGCGGCCTTGCGTGGCGCGTCTGCTACAAAGTAGGACCAGCGCGCCGCCTCGTGCATGTCAGTAGCCGCGCAGATGGCGCGCGCACGCTCGTTCCAGGCAAAGACGAGCTGGCGCAGGCGCTCACGCGGCACGCGCGCAGCTACCGCAGGCGGCGGTGCGCGCACAATCTCGAGCGTTTGGCGGCGCAGCGCCTCCTCGAGGCCGTACCCCCAGAATTGACGTGCCAGCTTCACCTCCTCGAGGTAGCCGTTCGGTCCGTCCACGTTGACCGTGTCGACGCCAACGACGTCGCCGTCGACCTGGATGCCGACAAGGAGGTCGCTGGAGTACGGGCTCAGCAGGCTGTCAATTTCTGAGCCCTCCTCGTCCGCATCCTCACTCTGCACCAGTTCGCGGATGCCCTCGATCTCGCTTGTGTTGAGCACTTTGAAGGACACGCGGTGCTTGAAGCGCCAGGAGCGCACGCGCAGCGCGCCCAGCGTGAAGCCGGCGTACGCCACGGCCATGGCCAGCTGCACCAGCAGCTGCTGCGCTGCAGCGCGCTCCGCTGCGCTGCGCGCCGCCGCTGCAAGGTCCGGCGCGCCGCCCAAGCCGCCGCCCCCGCCGCTGCCCAGCGCCGCGTCCGCCGCCCCGCCGCCCCGCCCCGCGTCCAGCACCGCGCCGCGCTGCGCGCCCGGCGCGCGCATCGCGCCGCCCGCCGCCGCCTGCCTGCCGCCGCCGCCGCCGCGCCTCACGCGCCGCCCCGCCGCACGCCGCCCGCGCGCCGCCGCGCGCCGCGCTCTGCTCGCGGCCTCGCTGCCGCGCCGCCCTCGGAAAGGTCCTTCTCGCAAGACGCTGCCTGTGCCAGTGGCTGACTGCGCTGTCACTGTCACTTCACAGTCAGCAGTCAGCGACTGACACTGAGATCAGGCTGGCAAGCGTAGGCGTAACTTAAAAGTAGCAAGGCGCGGCGGAGCGAATCCGCGGAACGCGGTTCCGCTGGCCTCGGCTGCAAGACACTGCACCACCGAGAACTCTAACTCGATGAGCCTGACGAGGCCTGACGAGAGTGAGGCGCCTGCAGTGCTGCAGCCGCCCTGCCAGTGCCCTTACTGACTGTCAGCAGCTGCATGGCCGAGGGCCTGCCTGCCACAGGCACCGCCTGTCACCGAGTCACGGCGACTCGGACCACGGCCAGAGAAGGTGAACAGCACGCCCAACCAAGCCTGCGAGCTGACTCATCTATCTAAGCGCAGCATGGTGCTACGCGGGGCCGACTGCTGCCACTGCAGCCGCCACAGTGCATCATCATCCGTGAGGCAGGTTTCGACGAACGGATTTCGTCGGACGGACGAGCCTCGAGCGGAGAGGTCGACGTGAAGGTCTTCCTTCCCCTTGTGCACCTCGCCACCGCTGTAGCTCCAAGGTAATGTTGGTGGGGGTCGCAGAGTCATCGACAGCTGCAAAGCCAAAGCTTCGTTCTGGCATCAGTCGACACAACATGAAAGAGGGAAATGTGCATGGAGGGGAAAGCGGCACGGGAGGCGCCATGGGACACAGTCGTGGCCTGGAGCACGTATCGTTACGTATGTTCGAGCATAGAGAGACGTCTTGCCGGCCATTGCTCTTGGCGTCACGTCGCAACTTCTTGCTCTTAGCTTAGTGGTGGAAGAGGCGCACGCCGTTAAAGGCCATGGCAATGCCGTACTGGTCGCAGGCCTCGATGACGTCGGCGTCGCGCACGGAGCCGCCGGCCTGGCCGATGTAGGAGACACCAAAGCGAGAGAGGATGTCGATGTTGTCACGGAAGGGGTAAAAGGCGTCGGAGGCGTTGGCGACGCCAGAGAGGGTGGCCATGAAGTCGTCAATGTCCTGCTGGGTGAGGGCCTCGGGCACCTCCTCGAAGAGGGTCTCCCATTGGGCGCGCTCGGTCTCGGCAAAGTTGCCCTCGATGTAGCGAACGCGGGCGTTGATGCGCTCCTGGCGCTTGACGGAGGACTTAAACTTGAGGCCGAGAACCTTGGGATGCTGACGCATGAACCAGGTTTGGACCTTGCGGCCGGCAAGCTTGACGCAGTCGACGCGGGACTGCTGACCGGCGCCGACGCCGATCATCTGGCCGTTCTGCGCGTAGCCAACGGAGTTCGACTGGGTGTACTTGAGGGCGATGGAGGCGACGGTGAGGTCGCGCTTGGCCTCGTCCGGGATGGAGGTGGCCTTGGTCGTGACGACGTTGGAGAAGGACTCGGGCGTGAGCTGGATATCGTTGCGCTTCTGCATAAAGCCCTGACCGAAGACCTCGCGGTACTCGTTCTGGGGCGGCTCAAAGGTCGGGTCCGCCTTGAGGATAATGAAGCCGCCCTTCTTCTTGGCCTTGAGGATCTCGAGGGCGTCATCGTCGTAGCCGGGGGCGACGATGCCGTCGCTGACCTCGGTCTTGAGCACCATGGCGGTGTCCTTGTCGACGACGTCGGAGAGCGCGGCAAAGTCGCCGAAGCTGGAGAGCGGGTCGGCCTGGCGGGCGCGCAGGTAGGCGAGCGCCGAGTCGGTGAGCTGAATGTCGCGACCGGCCATCTCATAGGCCTGCACCTCGACGTCAGTGAGCGGGACGGCGACGGCGGCGCCGGCAGGGCTGACATGCTTGAAGGAGGCGGCCGCGGCGACGCCGAGCGCCGCACGCAGCTCGCGCACGAGCTGCCACGCGTTGGAGGCGTCCAGCAGGTTGATGTAGCCCGGGTTGCCGTTGAGCACCTCGAAGGGCATCTTGGTGCCGGCGATGCGGCACAGGCCGGCCGGCAGCTGGTTCGGGTTGCAGCCGTACTTGAGCGGGCGCTCCACCGCGTAGGTGCGCGTCACCGTGGGCACGGGCGACTCAGTCTCCTTGGCCATGTAGGACGCGATGGCGCCGTCATACTGGGCCGAAAGCGAAAAGGCGGCAGCCGCAAAACTCTTGCGCAGCTTCATGGTCGTGCAGCCGCTGTTCTCCTTGAGCTCGTCCATGAGCCGCGCGTACTGCGACGGGCTCGTCACGATGGTTACGGCGCTGTGGTTCTTGGCCGCGGCGCGCAGCATGGCCGGCCCGCCAATGTCGACGTTCTCCACGCAGGTGGCAAAGTCGGAGCCCTTGGCCACGGTCTGCTCGAACGGGTACAGGTTAAGAACCACCATGTCGATGCCCACGATGCCGTTCTCCTCCATGTCCTTGGCGTGCTGGTCGTTGCCGCGCACCGCCAGGATGCCGCCGTGAATCTTCGGGTGCAGCGTCTTGACGCGGCCGTCCAGCATCTCCGGCGACCCGGTCACCTCCGCCACATCCTTCACCGTCAGCCCGGCATCGCGCAGCGCCTTGGCCGTGCCGCCAGTCGACAGCAGCTCCACGCCCTGCTCCGCCAGACACTGGCCCAGGGCCACGAGGTCCGCCTTGTCGCTCACGCTCAGCAGCGCGCGCTTCACCTGCACCTTGTCCTCCGTGCTGCCCACGATCGCCGCGTGGCTCTGCGCCATTTCGCCTGTCGTCCAAGCGCTCGCTGGCTCGCTCGCTTGCTCGCCCGCCCAAGCAATCGCTAGCTCAACCCGTTTTGCTCGCCACCGGTGCCGCGCTCTGCAGTCCTTCGATCTTTCCTCTCTCTCTCTCTCTCTCTCTCTCTCTCTCTCTCTCTGTCCCTCACTGTGCACCGTTCAACGGCGACGGGTGGCTCCGAGCGGCCGCCGGGCGCCAGTGCAGGCAGCGAACGAAGCGGGCGGCGGCCGCGAGCGACTCGGAGCAAGCCGCCACGGGCCAGGGGCCACTGTGCAGTGAGTGGTCTGTCTTGCTTCTCCTTTTGCTGCGAGACCAGACCAGACCCGCCACGGCTACTAACGTCACGGTTAGCTGGAAAGCATCGATCGCTTTCAAGCGCTTTCTGGTCAAGCCCTTTCAGCCCTTTCAACTTCAACTTGGGTGAGGTTCGCGTTGGGGCGCGTTGGAACTCTAGCCGGCCTCTTGCAGCTTGCTGCGCCTTGCTGCCTTGCAAATGCCGGTGCGTGGCGGCTTCGCCGGCCGCCTCTGCCGAGTCTGCCTACCGGCACTTCAAGTTCTAGTAGCTAGTGCTAGCTAGCTAGTAGCTCTAGAGCTAGCGCGAGCTCCACGAGCACCGCGAGCCCCGCGACCGCCCCATTCTCCAAGCTCTCTCTCTCTCTCTCTCTCTCGTCGACGCTCGTCCTCACCACCGCCTGTGCAGCCAGCTCAGCCACGGACAGCTGAGAGCCCGGTGCACGCAGAGGCTGCCAAGGCCTTCCTGAGACTGCCCGGCTGCACTTGTCGCACTTGTCGGAGGCCGCGTTCCCTGCGCTTTCCTTTTGCAGCCTGCCAGTGCCTGCCTGACAGCCAGCTTTGCAGTGGCAGGCTTCGGCAGCCACTCACAGACAAGTCTGCCTCACTGACAAGGTATTTTTGTAGGCTTTGGCCTAGCCTGAGGAGGCCGCGAGCGGGCGGGCACGCGGCGCGGCGCAGGGCAGGCAGGCAGGCAGGCAAGCGAGGCCAGGCGCGCGGAGAAGGAGCGGGCGAGCGGCGGCGCAAGGCGGCGCGGCGCGGCGAGGAGCATCGCGGCGCGGCGCGGCGGCGCGGCGCGGCGCGGCACGGCGAGAGACAGAGGGGCGGTGCGCGGCGGGCGGCGAGGATGTGGGCGGCGGCGGTGGTGCGCGCGGCGCGCGGCGGCGCGGGCGGCCTGGGGCTCGGCGCGCAGCGCAACGCGGCGCGCGCGCTGAGCGGCGCGGCGAGCGGCGGCGACGGCGGCAACACGCGCCTGCAGCGGCTGGACTCCTTCGTGGGCGTCTCGCGCGGCAAGCTGGGGCGGCGCACGGCGGAGGACGCCGTCAACAACATCCTGTACAACACGCCGGCCGTGCAGGAGAAGGCCAAGAAGCACATCATGAGCGTGCTTGTGGACGACTCGCCCGGCGTGCTGTCCAAGATCTCGGGCCTCATGAGCGCGCGTGGCTTCAACATCGACTCGCTCACGGTCAGCTCCACGGACGTGCGCGAGCTGAGCCGCGTTACCATCGCCGTCAAGGGTCCGGATACGCAGATCGAGCAGGCCGTGCGCCAGCTCGAGGACCTCGTGGACGTGTGGGCCGTGCTGGACTACCGCAACCAGAACATCATCGAGCGTGAGCTTGCCATCGTCAAGGTTTCCTGCCTGCCGCCGCCCGCCTCGGACGAGACCGGCCGCCCCACCTCGGCCGCCGCCAACTACGACGAGATGATGGCCTCGCACTTTCATCGCCAGGCCATTCTTGACGTCGCCAAGATGTTTGAGGGCAAGGTCATCGACATTGGTTCCGAGAGCATCATCGTCGAGGTCGTCTCTTGGAGCCGCCGTGTGGACGCCTTCTTCCGCATGCTCGAGCCTTACGGTATTATTGAGGGCGCTCGCTCTGGCATCATCGCCATGTCGCGCTCCACCGTCTCTGGCGAGGAGAGCGTCGAAGAGGTTCGCTCCCTCGTTGACCTGGCCGACCTGCCCCCATCCTAATAAGCTAGCTAAGGAAGCAATGGCTTGCGCTGTCGCTACTCCAGCTCCCTCTCTCTCTCTCTCTCTCTCTTTCTCTCTCTCTCTCTCTCTCAGCCTTGCTAAAGGGTCTTTTCACCGAGGCTTTCTTTCCCCTCTCTTCGCTTGCCACTGCTCTGCTCTATCTTGCTAGTAGCTCTAGAGCCCTGCCCTGGGTCTTCAACTGCTCGCTAGCTCACAACAAGTAGGTCGACGGGAGTCGCCGAGCCAAACACGCCTCGTCCTCGTCCTCGTCCTCGTCCTCGTCAACGAGGCGAGCGCGGAGGCAGGGCCGGAGACGACGGACCGAACTTGCGCGCGCGCAGGTGCGCGCGCGCCCGCGCGCGCGCTGTCTCGCTCAGCAGTTTTGCCTCACCCGCGCCACCATGTTGTACCAGCCCATGAGCGACGAGAATGAGGTGGGCAGCAGCGCCAGCGCCTTTCGACCTGCGCGGTCCAAGCTGGGCAGCAAGACACTGCGCAGGAAGGAGCCAGGAGCCGGCAGCTCTGGCATCCGCAAGGCGCTCATCCTCGGCTTCTGTATTACCCTCTTGGTGTGCGGGGTGGCGCTCGTCCACCAGCAGGCTCTGGTGGGGGGGTCCACGGCGGCCGCCGCCGCCGCGGCGGCGGCAAGCGAGGGCCCGCTCGTCCTCGACGTCATTTCGCGTGCCAAGCTATCTGAGCTCGACGCGCTCGCGGCAAAGCTCCGCGCTGAGAAGGAGGTCCTGGCGTCCCGGATCCAGCGCTTCGAGGCCGAGGCCGAGGCCAAGGCCGCCGCAGAGGCCACGGCCGGAATCCGCGACAGCGCCGCCGCGGCTGCGTCGTCACAAGCCCTGCCGCCGTCTGACTTGCGTTCGTGGCGTGACAAGGCCTCCAAGGTGCGTTTCTACTGCATGGTACCCACCGTTTACGCGCCACACCGCTACGAGACCATCTCCGCCGTCCTCAACACTTGGGGTCGCCGCTGCGACATCATCAAGCTCTTCATCGACCCTCCACCGCCAGGCGAAACCTTCCCCAAGTACTTTCCTTTGCCCAACGACCCCGACTTTAAGGTTGAGATGGTGCAGCTGCCTCTCGTGCGCAGGAACGACGCCATGGTCAAAAACAAAGACTACGTCAGTACGTGGGACCTATTCTGGCCTTGCCTGATCGGGGCCGGCGAGCAAGCGAAACTGACTGATCGACGCTTGCCGCACTGCGAGTAGACAAGACGTGCACTGAGCGCGGCCGCCAGGTCGCCTGCCGCCACAGTGAGTTCATGCGCGCTCGAGCAAGCGCCAGCTCATGCGCTCACGCGCTCACGCCGGCTCGTGCGCTCACGCCGGCTCGCGCTCTCACATGCCATCTAACACCCTTCGCTTACGCCATGTCGCTCTGCTCACACAGTCTGGGAAAAGGTGTGGCGCGCCTGGGAGTACATCTACGACAACGACATGGAGAATGACAACGGCGAGCCACTCTGGGACCTCGCGGCCAAGCTGGACGATGACACCTTCGCGTTCATCGAGTTCATCAAGCTTTACATGGCCCAGCACGACATCGATCCCGACGAGCCTCGCTACATGGGCCATGTTTCGCACCTTGCGCCCGTGCCCTTTGTGAACGGCGCATGGGTCGGCGTCACACGCGGCGCGCTGCGCAAGGTCGCGCCGGTCTACAAGTCCATGCCGAGGGAGTACGGGCCGCGCGAGAACTTCCCCAAGAAACAGCGTTGCGTCGACCGCGATGGCGCGCAGCAGGAGGTCGCTGAGTCTCTTTGCATGAAGCAAGTTGGCATCAACGCCACCTCCATGCTTGACGCCTTCGGGCTCGAGCTCGTCAACCTCTTTCGCGTGTCGGACGCGCTGTTCTTGCGCAAGCGCGACAACTCCAGGTCTTGGTACTGGTGTAAGTCAAGTTAGCGCCGAAGCGCGCGCGTCTACGCACTGTGTACACACAATTGGCATACTCACTCCCACTCTCGCGCGACGCGCCTCATGACACGTGGCGCAGACAAGAAGCCAAAGACTGCCATCTGCTGTACGTTTCATGCTCACAAGCAGGGGCGGCGGCACCGCCCGATCTCCACCCCGACTGTCCGCTGACCTTGCATGCTCGCACGCTGACAGGCAGCGAAACCCCCGTCGCGTACCACTGGTACAAGAATCCCGAGGACCTGCTCCTCCTCGAGAAGTACCTCTACAACCAGGCCAGCACCTTCCTTGAGGACCAGGTGTACTCCAGGGCACTCGCCGACGAGCTCAAGGAGCACCCGGAGAAGAAGCGGCCCGCCGTCATCTCGGAGAAACACAGGATCCCGCTCCATGTCTTTTACTCGGAGGTGCTCTATCTCTGGCGCGTGCGGCAAAACCTCGACATCCTGAACGGCATTTAGCCTAGGAACTAGCTGGAGCTAGGGCGAAGGCCACTTGCTACCTTACATGGCGAAAGCGAGAGGAACTTACATTGGGCCTAGCTAACTTTTCCCTGCGAGAGAGCAAGCTATGTGACTCCCGCTAGCTAGCTCTCAGTTAGAGCTCAAGCGGCGAAGCTCCAAGCTCAGCAAGCTGCCGCTTGTTTCCCCAAGTCAGGACAGGACCGCCAGCGTCGGTGCAACAATGCCCGGCCAGCTAGCTGCCTGGCTGGCGGCCGCCACGGCCCGGTGGCACAGGCAGGCACTCTGCACGGTGGCGAATTTTTTTTAGAATGAGACACCCGACAAGACTGTGAGACACAAACGAGAACTGTCGTGCATCATAGCCATGGCTCGCCACGCGCTCTGGCGCACGATGCGAAAGTCTCAGGATGGTACGAGCGCGCGCGCGGTCCCAGGCACTACTCCAGCCAGCCGTGGCCGACTCCGACTCAGGGGGGCGGGGCGGCCTGCCAGGGGGGCGCCCAGCGCCGCCTGCGTCGGAGCGACCAGCCAGCTTGCGCTCTGGACGGCGCCGGCCGACCCTCACTTTGTCAGCCTCGGGGCGCCTCGCATCTTTGTTCGCCTCGCCTCGCGGCCCTGCAGTGGTGATGGCCGGGCGGCGCGAGGGCGCGCGAGGTGTGCGGAACCCTTCTTCGTGACGGTAGCTCCGTGACCGCGGCGCTCCGCGCCCCGGCGCGCCCCGGCGGGGCCCGGCTGCACTTGGCAAGTTGAAGTCACTAGGCCTAGTTAGGCCCGGCCGCACGCGGCACGCAGGCAGGCAGGCAGGCAGGCAGGCAGCAGCAGTCAAATTCAAAATCGCTTTGCAGTGGCTTGGGCCACCTACCGTCGTTCGGTAGGGGGAACTGCGCGGCGCGGCGCGGCGCGGCGGGCCGCGGCGCGACGGCGGCGGCGCGCGCGTGCGTGCGTGGGCGCCGAGGGCAGCGGCGTTGTGTGTCGTGCCCAGTGGCGCGTCGAGGGGTCGAGTAAATTGACGTGCGCGTGGCCAGGTCTCGCTCGTTCACTCGCTCGCGCGCGCGCGCGCTTCAAGCAGCACGCTCGTGCGCGCGCGGGGCAGGCGGTGCTCACGCCCACGTGCAGAGCGCCGCGCGGGAGGCCGGCATGATGCCACTGTGGACCCTGCGCACGCTGCTGCGCAAGAACTGGAAGCTGAAATGGCGGGCGAAGCGGAGTCTGGTGCTGGAGTTCGCGTTGCCGCTCCTCTTCGTGCTGCTCTTCTCCTCGCTCAAGTCGCTGACAGACGTGGCGGTGGTCCCGGATGGGTGGAGCCGCGAGAACACGGACACGTGCCCATACCCGGTGGCGCCAGAAGGCGCCGAGCTTGTGTGCACATACCCATACACGCGGTTCGTGCGAGACGCGACCTCCTTCGACCTCCTCGCGAACAACTTCCGCGGCCGCTGGGTTGGCCACGAGACGGCCAAGATCTTTTTGGCCACCTCGACGCTGGCGCAGCGCGAGATTGACGCGCTGGACCGCTTCGTGGCGTGGGTGGCCGAGGAAGGCACGGCGGAGGGCGTCCAGACAGACTTTGCGGAGATGGTCTTCACGCTGGGCAACGGCACGGTCCGCGAGCTGGAAAACTACATCAAGTCCGCAGAGTATGGCGTGCCGGAGTTCACTGCGGAGAAGCCGGAGTGCGCCGTGGCCCTTGTCTTCGACGAGATGGACTTCGAGAACCACCGCTTCGCCTACACGTTGCGGCTTAACAGCACAAACGGTGCCCCGATCTTGGAGGTGCCGCGCACGACGCAGGCGGTCACGGACAATGCACAGCGCAATCTTCTTTGGAGTAGCTCGAACTACAACCCGGAGTACATCGAGAGTGGCTTCGTCAGCTTCCAGCGGCTCATCGACTCGTGGCTCATTTCAACCGTGGGCGACGTGGCGGCCTACGACGACGTTTGGCAGCCGTATGCGGCCAAATTCATCCCCTTCCCGATCCATGAGTTCGTGTGGGACGAGTTCTTCAGCTACACGGCCGAAGTCTTCCCGCTCGTCTTCATGCTCGTCTACCTATACCCCGTTGCGCTCATTCTGGAGGGCCTTGTGCGCGAGCGCGAGACCCGCGTCTCCGAGATGCTCAAGATCATGGGCGTAAGCGAGGTGTGGATCATCGCGTCGTGGTACGTGACCTACTTCATCATCTTCACTGTGCTCTCCATCATCATCTCGCTCATGTGCCGCAACATGCTGCCAAATACGTCAGCCACGCGCGAGGGTGGAGCGGTGCTCTTCTTCCTGTTTCTGCTCTACGGCATGGCGATCACCAGCTTTTGTTACGCGGTCAGCACGATCTTCTGGCGCGCGCGCACGGCCTCTTATATGGGTGTGGTCTTCTACTTTGTGGGCTTCTTTGGCTTTTACGGCGTCAGCTCCGCGGAGGTCGACCCGAAGCCGGGGATTGCGCTGGCTATCCCGCAGATCTCCTTCTCCCTCACGCTGCAGACCATCGCCAGCCTCGAGGCGAGCAGCGTGGGCGTGAGTCGGAACACCATGTCCGAGCCGGTCAACGGCTTCGCCGTCTCGCAGGGCATGTCCCGTCTCTTCGGCGACATCATCCTCTGGACCCTGATCGGCGCCTACCTGAGCAACGTTGTCCCGCAGCAGTACGGCTCGCGCCGCTCGGTCATTTTCTTCCTCAAGCCGAGCTACTGGCGGGCCTGGTTCGATCGCGTCTGGCGCGAGCGCGCGTCCGAGGTGGACGACGCCGCGGCGGCCGAGCCGCTCTCGTTCGAGGAGCCTCTAGCGTCCAGTGTCGAGTCTCGCCCGGCCAACGAGATGCGCAAGCCGCGTATCCAGATCCGCGGTTTGCGTAAGGTCTTTGATACACCCTCGGGCCCCAAGTCGGCCGTGGACGGTCTTTCGATGGACATGTACGAGGGCGAGATCCTGGCACTCCTTGGCCATAACGGCGCGGGCAAGACCACGACACTGCAGATCCTTGCGGGTATGATGCCCAGCAGCGGCGGCGAAGCCTTCATCCACGGCGCCTCCATCAACGCTCACATGTCCATCATCCGCCGAAGTCTTGGGTTTTGCCCGCAGCACGATGTCCTCTACCCGACGCTCACCGTCAAGGAACACCTCTGGTTCTATGGCCGCATCAAGGGCCTCTCGGGCGGGGCGCTGGCCCAGGCCATCAAGGAGAGCGTTGCCGAGGTTGGCCTTACCGAGAAGCTTAACGTGCACGCGCGCGCGCTTTCCGGTGGTATGAAGCGCAAGCTCTCCGTGGCCATCGCCTTGCTTGGCAACTCCCGCGTCGTGTTCGTGGATGAGCCCACCTCGGGCGTCGACCCGTGGTCCCGCCGCTCCATCTGGCAGGTGCTGCAGAACGCGCGCGAGGGCCGCGTCATCGTGCTCACCACGCATTTCATGGACGAGGCCGACCTCCTGGGCGATCGCATTGCCATCATGGCGGAAGGCAAGCTGCGCTGTCTGGGCTCCAGCCTCTTTCTCAAGCGCCGCTTCGGAGCCGGGTACATGCTCACCGTCGTCAAGCGCACCAGTGAGAGTCCGTCCGCAGACGCGGAGAACGTGGCTCGCCTGCGCGGGCTTGTCACCAGGCACGTCCCCGGCGCCGCGCTCGCGAGCAACGTCGGTACGGAGGTGGCCTTTCAGCTGCCCGCCGCGGCCGCGGGCAGCTTCGCGGCCCTCTTCCGTGAGATGGACAAGGCCTCGGACCTCGCCATCGATCAGTACGGTGTCTCCGTGACCACGCTGGAGGAAGTCTTCCTCAAGGTGGCGCGCGCTGACGACCAGCACCGAGACTATGGCGACAGGGACGGCGCCGGCACGGGGGCCGACGGCGATGCAGACGTCATCAAGTCCGAGTCTGCCGCGTATGTGAAGCAGGCCGGGTCCGATGCCGACGGCAAGAGCAAGGCCTTCGATCAGGCGCCCACGCCTTCAGGTGCGGCGCAGTTCCGTGCACTCTTTGTCAAGCGCGCGCGCTATGCGCGCCGCGACTTTCGCTCCTTCTGCTGCTCCGTGCTCATGCCAGTGATTCTCTTCGGCGTAGGTCTCACGGTCCTCAGGTTCGCGCCCATCGGGGAGGACGACCCGAGTTATCTGCTTTCCCCTTCCGACTGGAACCCGAACCTGCAGAACGCCGCTGGCAAGGCCGCCTTTGCCATGCCTATCATGGAGTTTGACGAGAACGGCACGGCGGTCTGGCGCGCGGCGACCCCAGACAACTTCCCAGACTTTGAACTCGAACCCACCGACCTGGAGCCGTATGCAGAGAACCAGATCGTCACGGTGCTGGGCCGAAACTACGTCGACGGTCAGTCCGAGGGCTGCGGTGACAACTGCGACACGGTTTCCTCGCTGCATGGCACGGCCGTGCTCAACCTCGCGGACGCGATGATCAACGAGCCGACGGACCGCAGCGGTGCCTCGCTGTACCTGGCTGCAATTCTGCAGCCCGAGCGCGCCGTTGTCGAGTACAGCTGCCTGGTCGCGTCCTTCGAGGCAGCGGACACGACCTTGGTCACCACCTACTTGAGCGAGGTGTGCTCTGAGGTGAACTCGCCCTGCGCCTATATCGAGATCGAGTACCAGGGCGTGCGCACCTGCATCCCGGTGGGTTGCTACTCAAACCTGATCGACAGTGACTCCATCGAAACGGTCATTACCAGCGGTTCGGCTCTTGGCCTGAGCTCCGGCCTGTCTGAGGAAGAGCAGCTGGCGCTGCTCGACGTGACCTATCTCATCACCTGCGAGGGTTACGCGTGCAACGCGGGTCCGGCGAGCCCCTTCGACGTGAGCGTGTGCCGTGAATCCGAGGAGAATTATTGCTTCCCGGATGACCTCACCGTCTACAAGGTCGACCCGGACACGTACGAGCCGTACGAAGCGAGCGGCAGCGAGGTCGTCTACTGCGACCCAACCCGTAACCAGGACGACGGGTCCACACTGGCGCCATCCAACATCGCAACGTCCGCGCCGACAGCAGCCCCTACCAACTACACGGGCGTCGGCACGTGCTACTCCACCGGCATCGGGACTTTTCTCGCAGAGACGCTCTCCGCGGTGCTCTTGAGTGCCACAGGTGTCAATGTCACTGACCTCGTTGCCACGACCAACCTCACTGCGTTGGAGACCAGCGTGGACTTTACGAACTTGACCAACCCGGTCTGCGTCGACCCTCTAGACGTCTGCACTCTGGTCGTCCTGAACACGACGACCCCGGGCGTTGCGGGCGCCACTTGCATCATCGACTCGTGCGTGGACGACCCGGACGCCTCCGTCGCCGCAATCGACGCGGTGGTGCCTGGCTTCAACGAGACGATGGCTGCCGGCACGCGCGTTTCGTGCAGCGAGGCCAGCACGGAGTGCGCTGCCGTCATCGACATTCTGCTTCTCGAGGAGGTCGCGTCCGCGAGCGGCATCACGTCGCTCAATGACACGTTGACTGCCGCCCTAAATACCTCGCTGCTCGGCAACGGAACGGTGGGCGACTTCCTGGAAGATCTCGACCTGGCCACGACCCTCGCCGAGAACCCAGAGGCAGTTGCTGTACTGCTCGCCGCCGTCGCGGACCCGGCGTCAGCGGACCCGGCCGAGGTGACGGCTGCGGTCCTAACGCTGGCGCCCGCGCTGGCAGAGCTGCCTCTGGATCAGTTAAACACGACGCTCCTCAACGAGCAAGTCACCGCAGCCCTCTTGGAGCTGTATACAGTGGAGAACGAGGTGGTCCTGTGCGCAGACCCATTTGACACCTGCCTGATCACCGAGATCGATTTCATCGCCGGAACGCTGTGCGCACCCGTCGGCTGCACGTCCGAATTTGACCCGCTCGCCTACGGCTACCTGCTGACTCTCGGCGCCGCGGGGGGCGACGCGGTGACGTTTGAGGATACGGCCTTCTTCGAGTGCAACAGCACGCTCTGCAACGATGCCTGCCGTCAGGGTGGTAACTGCGCCGCCGCTGACCTGGAGCCGCTGCTTTGGGACACAGACGAGGCGAGCTTCTCGAATGGTACCATGGCGTGGTGCCCACCGCAACCCTTCCGGTATGGGTACACGGCGCTCGTCAACTCCACGACGCGCCACGGCGCGGCCATCATCTCAAACGCGATCCACAGCGCGCTGCTCCGGCTCAAGGTGGCCGAGGTAGGCGCGAACGCCACGGCCGCCAGTGGCGCCTACATCCGGACGAGGACGCACCCCCTGCCCATCACGTCAAGCCTGCAGACAATCATCTCGGGCTTTATTGCATTTACCGCTGCCATCTTCGCGCTCATCGCCTTTGCCTTCGTGCCGGCGTCGGCCGCCTCATATGTGGTGCAGGAACGCGAGGAAGCTGCTAATGTCAAGCTGGCGCAGCTCGTGTCTGGCGCGCAGGTGCTCCCGTACTGGGCTTCGCTGTATGCCTTTGACCTCATCAACTTCGCCGTACCGCTGCTGGGATCCATCGCGCTCATCTTTGCCTTCGACATCCGCACATACATTGACCACGGGGTGTTGGGCGCGGTCGTGCTGCTCCTCCTCGGCTACGGGCTCGCGGTCATCCCGTTCTCCTATCTGACAAGCAGGCTGTTCCAGACGCACACAACGGCGCTCATCATGACCCTCTTCATCAACCTCATCACCGGCCTGGTGCTCATGATCGCGTCCTTCGTCATGGAGAATCTTGACAACGTCGATGTCCAGGAAGTGAACGCGCAGCTCAAGGGCCTGTACCGACTTTTCCCCGGATTTTGCCTCGGGGATGCGCTCATTCAGCTCAGCATCATCCAGGTGCTCGCCGGTTTCGTCGGCCCGTCCTACGTGTTGCCGTCGCCCTACGAAATTGATGTGGCCGGGGCCTCACTGGCCTATCTGTATGCACAGGCCGTCGGGTTCTCGCTCCTGGTCCTCGCCTTTGAGTATGTGTCGGCGTACCCGGCGGTGCGCGCTCGGATCCCGTCCACCTCGCCGGCGCGCGTGAACGCGGTGCTGGATCGTCTCCGGCCACGGCGCGCAGGGCGCATCCAGGGTCTGGCCACCGTTGCGGAGCCACTCGACGAGGACGTACAGGAGGAGGCAGAGCGCGTGCACAGCGGCAGGGCGGACAATGACTCCATCGTTGTCAACGACCTGGTTAAGGTGTACGGGTCGGGCAAGCTGGCGGTGCGCGGTGTCTCGCTGGGTATTCCGGAAGGGGAGACCTTTGGCCTGCTCGGCGTGAACGGCGCGGGCAAGACCACGACGCTCAAGATGCTTACTGGTGAGCTGACTGCGTCCACGGGCAGCGCCAAGGTGGGCGGCTACTCCATCTCCACGCAGGTCCGCGAGGCGCGCGCCCTATTGGGCTACTGCCCGCAATTTGACGCGCTCCTGGACTTGCTCACGGTGCGCGAGCACTTGGAGCTCTTCGGGCGCCTCAAGGGCCTGCGTGGCGAGCGCCTTGACGCGAGCATTCAGCGCCTACTCCGCACGCTGACGCTGGAGCCCTTCGAGAAGAAGTTGGCAGGCGGCCTCTCGGGCGGCACCAAGCGCAAGCTCAGCCTGGCGCTCGCGCTGATCGGCGCGCCGCGCGTGATCTTTCTTGACGAGCCTACGACGGGTGTGGACGCCATATCTAAGCGCTTCATCTGGGACGTGCTCGACGATGTGCGGGAGGGTCTGCTCGGCCATAAGGCGACCATCGTGCTCACCAGCCACTCCATGGAGGAGATCGAGGCGCTGTCCACGCGCATCGGCATCATGGTGGGCGGCCGCTTCCGCTGCCTCGGCTCGTCGCAGCATCTCAAGAATCGCTTCGGCAGCGGCCTCTTGCTGGAGGTCACCATGCGCCCGCCGGCGCCCGAAGCAGTTGAGGATCTCCTCGCGCAGCTTGAGCTGCCGGAAGCTGTTACCCTCGAGCAGATCGAAGGTGGCCTGCTCGCCTCGCTAGGAAACGAGGAGCGCGTCAACCTCATTCTCGGCCGCGACGATTCCGCCTGGGCGCTTTGCCACCATCTCGACGAGTACGGCGACGTGGCCGCGTTGGCCCTGGTTGAGTGGTGGCTCATTGAGGACGCCAACTCCCGCTTCTTTAGCGCCGTTCGCGAAGAGTTTGGAGGCGCCTCCCTCATCGAGCGCCATGACCTCAACAATCGCTACTCCATCCCTGACAGCCGCATTGCCGACGTCTTTGACTTTGTCGAGCGCAATCAGAACGCGCTCCAGGTCGAAGAGTACGCTGTCTCGCAGGTTTCCCTGGAGGCCGTCTTCAACTTCTTTGCCTCTCAGCAGGAGGAGGAGCGTGGCGTTGCTCGTGGCGTCAGGTTCAACCCCGTCCAGGACAAGCCCTCTCCAGTGCAACTTTAAAGACGAGGCCAGCTTCGACCGAGGCCAGCTTCGACCGAGGCCAGCTTCGAACGAGGCCAGCTTCGAACGAGGCCAGCTTCGACCGAGGCCAGCTTGGACCGAGGCCAGCTTCGAAGGAGGCCAGCTTCGAAGGAGGCTGCACCGATTGATTGCGAGCCCTTGTGTCTTTGTGTGAAGCGAGTGTGTGTCTCTGTTTGACTTGGCCTTGACCTGGCCCGGCCTGGCCTTGCTAACGTTAGTCTAAATGTGGTCAAACAACCAAGTGTTCCTTCCTCTCTCGACCACTCTCTTTCTCTTTCAAAGTTTGTTGGCTGATTGGCAAAGAATGCGACTTGCGGTCCGAGACTCCACGGTGCACAACACACTCACCCAACGCACAGCAGCGGCCCTCGTCTCGCCGCTCTTTGCCAGACCCAAGCTCACTCGACGCTTCGCCCGCCAGCTCTTGTGCTTGCTGGTGACGCTGGTCGCCCGGTGGGCCGCCCACCCCTCCGTCACGGTGAGGTGGCGCGAGGTGGCCAGTTCTTCGCCTCCGTGGCGGGCGAGCCTTGAGAGCGGCCCTCCCCCCCTCGGGCCTCGGCCGGCGGCGGCTCGCCTGCCAGTGCCACCTGGCCAGCGAGCGACAAGATGGTAGGCCTAAGTTAGTGCCAGTGACAGGCTTTCCTCGCCACTGCAGGCTCGAGATCGACTTGCTGAAGCACCGCAAGCGGCGCAAGGCCTTGTCTGACCCGCGGCGCGCAGGAGTTGTGCAGCCAGCCCGAGTCGGAGGAGAAGCGAAGCGCGGCAGAGCGCCGCGGCGCGGCGAGCGCGGCGGCGGGTGCAGGCGGGCTGGGCTACACGGCGGCGGCAGTTGACGGCGGCGACGACACGGCGGCTCGCGCCATGGGGCTGTGCTGCGGCAAGTACGAGATCCCGGGCGGCCAGAGCGGCGGCGGCGAGGTGGGCGTCGCGCAGGTCCGCTTCGGGTCAGCCTTGGCGCAGGGGCGCAGGCCGCACATGGAGGACTACGTGGGCGCAGCCTTTGCCAAGCTGGCGGCGGAGCGGCCAGAGCTGGCGTACTTTGCGGTCTTTGACGGGCACGGCGGCAGCCGCGTGGCGGAGTTCTGCTCGGAGAAGCTCTTCGATGTGGTAGTGGAGCACCTCGCTAACGTGAGCGACATCGACGCGGTCTCGGACGAGGAGATGACGGACCTCTTCACGGAGGCATTCATCGACCTGGACGCGCGTGCCGCGCGCCTGCCGCCCGTGCTGGCCAAGGTGCCTGGCGTGTGCCCCTGCATGGGCGACGAGGAACGCCTCAAGGACATCGAGTACGTTGGCAGCACGGCCAGCGTAGTGTTCTTAACGCCGCGCCAGTTCATATTCGCCAACGTGGGCGACTCGCGCGCGATGCTTGTTCGGAACAACAACGTGTATTTCGAGACTCTAGACCACGTGCCCTCCGAACCCACGGAGCAGACGCGCATTGAGGCATCAGGCCACTCTGTCGCCAACGACCGCGTGGACGGCGTTCTCGCGGTGGCGCGCGCCATCGGGGATACGCGCTTCAAGGACAACGAGGATCTGCCGCCAGAGTTGCAGGCGGTCACGGCGCGGCCTGAGATCACCATCTTTCCGCGCACCGAGGCTGATCAGTACCTAGTGATCGCCAGTGACGGCGTTTGGAACACGATGGACTGCGACGATGTGGCTGAATTCGTGACGAAGTTCCTGGTCGACGACAGAACCGAGCTCGAGATTTTCTGCGAGATTCTCCTCGACGAGGTCGTAAATCACAGGTTTGGAAGCGACAACGTGTCCGTGGTTGTCGTTGACCTCACTAGCGGCCTTTCGGCATCAGCCTCGGGCGCTGACGGGGATGGCGCCGAGGCGACCGTTGCGGACGACTTTGCCGCTGCCGCCACCGTCAAGGTGGACGCGATCCTGGATAGGCCCGCTGTCACCGTGAATAGTAGCGACGATGGCGGTGGCGACAACGCCACCAAGCGTGAAGAAGACGGTCAGCTGCAAGAAGAAGCCGAAGCGGAAGGCGAGGCAGATGCTACACCGAGCGGGCAGCCGGCCGCCCTGATGTGATTCCGTTGTTGAGACATGTTTTAGCTTTGTGTGTGACGACGGCGTATGACGACGGCAAGTGGAAAAAAGTGCCTGAGAGGATCGATTCACAATGCACAGACTTGTGCGAGGAAGTATGCTTGTCTTTCTTAATTGGCGACGCGAGTGGATTGGCGACGCGAGTGGGACCACGTTCCAGGAATCTTGAGCGGGCCACTGCCTCCAACGCAGTCGGCCATTCTCCCTTGCTAGCCATGAGCTTCTAGCTAGCCAAGCCAAGCCTTGGACACTCCTAGTGGCCGAGTTTTATGGCGACCGGAGGCATCATGTCTGGGACAGGGTCCCAGGCGCTCTGGAGAATCTCCCATAGCAAGTGCGGCATGTCCTCGTTCAGCGGCGGCCGCTCGTTGTTCATGGCGACGCGCTGCATGATGTGCAGCGGGTTTCGCCTCGTCCTTGAAGGGCTGCACACCATTGAACATCTCCCAAAGCAGGATGGCGAGCGAGAAACCGCCGCCGGACGCCATGCTCCGCGGCGCTGCTGCTTGCTGGCCGCCGCGGGGGCACGCTGCTCTTCGCCCTCCGCGCGATGATGTAGGAAAAGGCTCAGTGGGCTCGCTCTTTCGACTTTGGGAAGCCAGAAGATGAAAGAGATAGGAAGGGATGAGTCCGATCAACTTGATCTCATGATCCTGACTGTGAGTGCGTGGGTCCTCGACGGAGCAGACATGCAGGTACCTGGCGCACCCTTGCTGCCCGCCGTCAAAGGGAAACACGAGTTAGTTGCTGGTCGAAGAGAACTTGGCTCTCCACTTGCAGAGAATTCGCTCCGGCTCCCCGATGCGAGTGCCCTGAAACCCATCGACATCAGGGCTCCTATGTCGGTTGAGTGGGCCCCTGTTGCCTCCTTCCTCGCGATTGGGCTGGTAGTGCTTGGGCACTTCTGCAGCAGGGTCATCTCGGCGACGCCGATTTCACCATGGGTGAAGAGAAGAACGATCAAATACATGCCCAAGGTCTTGTTTACGCTGGGTTCGACGACCGTGCAGGCGCCCACCGAGGGTAGCGAGGGCCGCAGGGGGCTTTCCCCCATTCAGTGTCGAAGCTAACCCAGACTTCGTGGAAAGGTCGACTTTCGTAGGCTGGCTCGTGAAGTGCCGGCGGTAGACGGTCGCAGACCCCATCCTGCGTGTACTTGCGGTCCAGTGACCGATCGGCGTCGGGTGGCAGTGATCACTCATGTCGAAGCTGCAGATCGATCGCTCACAGGTTGTAGCTGCAGATCGCTCACAGGGCCAAGCATCATCATCGTGTTGTCGTCGCTGCAGAACCTCACGTCGCAGCGAGGCGGGGCAAGGCGAGGCGTGACGAGGCAAGTCGAGGCAAGGCGAAGCGAGCCGGGACAAGCCGGGGCAAGGCGAGCCGGGGCAGACGGGGCCACGGGGAGCTAGCCGCCGGTGGGAGAGCCTGGCTGCAGTGTAGTACCAACTGGCTGGCTGGCAGACTGGTGGCAGTGGCTGCGTTGACTCCGACCCGGCCGGCCCGAGTGCCAGTGGGTGTGGTGAAGCTCTCGGTTGTTCAGGCGGTGGGAGAGAGGCTCAAAGCCAGAGAGCCAAAGGTCCCGTGGCATTAGGCCTACTGTCACTGGCAGTGCCTTCACCGAAACTAGGCCTAGGCCTAGGCCTACTACTGCAATTTTTGGAGACACCTTCGTTGACATGGGCGTGCTCGAACGTCACCGTGCGGCGTGCGCCAGACTCACGCACACAACCTCAACTCGCAAGCACATCCTGCGTCGGTGGCGCGGGAGCGCGGGGGGTGGGGTTTGGGGGGGGAGAAGGGCGTCGTCGTCGCCGTCACCGTCGTCGTCGTCGTCGGCGGCGGCGGCGGTGGCGACAGCGTCCAGGCCCGACGTGACGGCTTGGCGTAAGGCACGTACACGTGGCACTTGCAGGCACTCACTCAAGGCGGGCACTGGCAGTGCACGCGCAGGACAAGCACGAACGATGTGGTCGGCGCGAGGCGCAAAGTCTAGGCGCAATATGCGAGCGCGGCACTTCATGGCGGCTGCAGCCGCCGTGATCTGCGTACTGCTCCTGATAGACATGCGGATTTTCGAGGAAATACAAGGTCTTCCTCAGCAGCAGAGCCTGAGGAGCCTCTTCAGTGACGTGCTGCTAGAGACGGACCCGGTGCCGGTGCCTCTCCCTGAAAACATGGACACGGATTTGGCGGCAAGGATGCCGGCCGATGCATGCATGGTCGATGCCCTCGCAGCGCTGAGCGAGCAACGCAATTTGCACGCAGCCTTGTCGTCCCCAAAATGTCCGAAGGTGCACTGGTGGACCGCGTCGGAACTGGAAGAGCGCAAGGGCACTTCGCTCATCATCCTCGTGGCGACGCCAGCTTCGATGTGGCAGATGCAGCACTGGATGGGTTCCCCGTTGCTGCACGTTGGCATTGTTCTGGACCCGACGAGGTATCCCGAGGCCGGTGTGCCAGAGAGCGTCATGTCCATGGCAAAGTGGATCTTCACTGCTCCTAGCCCTGCTCCTGAATCAAACCAGGCCTCAGCCCGGCCTGATAAGTGGCGTATGGCTGCCAAGGCGCTCCAGGCGCAAATGTGGCGAGAGTATGAGTATGAGTACATATGGTTCCCGGATCCGCAAGTCCGCATGCCAGCGGAAAGCGTGCTTCGTATGCTGCAGATCGCGTCCAGCTTCGACGTGCGTGTTGGCGCTCCGGCGCGGGGTCCGACGGTGGCGTCGGACTCGGACTCTCACTTTCAGGTCATGAAGGCGCACCGGGACCGTAAAGTGGAGACCAAGAGCGATATGCTGCACTTCGAAGAAAGTCTCAGCCTGGAGGCGCCCTTCGTACGCGGCGACCTCTTGCAGGTCTTGCACACGTACTTCTTGTCTGGTGCCCTCTTCGAGATGACCTGCGGGCCAGAAGTTGTGATGCCTGCCTTCGTCACCAACGCAAGCATGCCCCCCACGGCTGATGTCGCCATCGTGGATGCAACACCCTACATGCCAGTTCGCATTCATGACGCCGGGACGTGGCACCGGCCCGAGTGTATCGAAGCGATTCGGGAGCGCTCTGCGCCACCCTCCACGGGGGGAGAGGCAGCTTTGCCCGCAGCTTCGACAACGCCAAAACTGCCTCCGGCAGCGCCCCAGAAGGTTTCGGCAACGCAAGAACTGGATCCGGCAATTCCTAGACCGGGACGCCCGGACACTGACGCACAGCCGGCGTGCGTTGTGGACGCTACCGTCGGACCGACCTGGTTCTCCTCCTCGAGCTTGCGCAAGGTCCGCTGGCGGACGCTTGTTGTGCTCTCCATTGGACATGGGCCGGCGCTTGGGCAAGCTCTGACCAATCTCCGTGCATGGAGCGGCTACGAAATGTTCGACATCGTCGCCATCTGCGCCGAGGCCACGACAAATTGCGATGAGGTCAAGAACCTTGCCGACATTTACCTGGCCGCCGAGGAGGGTGTCGGCTCCAAATTTGACACCGCGCGCTGGGCGCTCACGCGCATCGCCAGCTGGAAGAGCGAATTCGAGTTTGTATGGATCCCCGACAGTGACGTGCACATGGAGGCGCCCACGCTGGCGCAGCTCGTCAACACGGCAACACGGCTCGGCTTACGCATTGCGCACCCGGCCTGGGATGGTCCGCTTAAGCTCAAGTCCTCTTGGCCGCGGCCCGGCGAGGCGCGCACTGCCTTTGAGCGAACGCAACCGGGCTTGGCTGCCCGCTTCGTGTCACGCGTTCCCTTAAACGCGCCGCTCATTCGCGTTGATACGCTCGTCCAGATTCTGTCAACTTTGCGCGGCTCCGGCGCCTGGCTCGGTTCCCTGTGGCCGCAGCTGCTCCTCGATGCCCCCATCGCCATTGTCGATCAGGCGAGCTACCGTCAGGACGGCCTCGGGACTGCCGGCGGCGCCACGGAGGAGGAATTTGCGGCCGCTGAATCCGTGCCCGCCTGGGTGCGTCGCTTCCGCTGCAATCATTCGCTTCCGTTTGAGCAAAGGCACTTCGTGACCAAGTTCAATTTTCACGAGCGAGTTCGCGAGAACAAGGACATCGACTGGTGCAACGGCCCCAGCTGGTTTCATTGGACGAAAGCCGTCACGTCTCCGCTGCGAAATGCCACGCATGCCGTCGGCACCATCGAGTGGGAGCGCGAGGTGCTGGAGGACTTGCGCGTTGACCCGACTCTGCCGCCCCTTTGGTACAACGAGAAGCGCATCGCCCAGCTCAATCGACGTAACCTGATTATTGTGGTCGCTGGCGACGACAGTCTCCACCGGCAATGGGCCAACCGGACCGAATTCGACCTCTGCGTGCTGTATTATGGTGAGAATCCCGAGACGTTTGAGATCTACAAGAGAGAAGCCACATACGCATTTCAGGTATCCGACATGAAATGGCAGCTCGTGAGGTACGCGCTCAGGAATATCGACTACCGCTCCTATGAGTATGTCTGGCTGCCCGATGACGACGTGGACATGGCAGCATCCAAGGTGAGCCTCATGTTTGACATTGCGCATCTCTACGAGCTGCGCCTCGGCCAGCCCGCCATGTACGACTTTGGCTATCATTACTCAATCCACGTGGTTCGCGGCACTTTGGCACTCCACTACGTCAACTTTGTTGAGATTATGGCGCCATTCCTTCGTGTCGACGCCCTAGACTACCTCTTTCCCCTCTGGGACAACGATCTCGTCTTCTCCGGCTACGGTCTCGACTCGATCTGGCCGCAGCTCCTCCGCAACAAGAACATCGCCGTCGTTGACGCAACGCCGTTCAATCATACAGGCGGTCGTAAAATTGGCGGCCGCAACAACACCTTCTACAAGCGTCTCGTGGTGGACGCCGGCGTTGAAGAATCGATCAACACGAGACCGTACGACTGCAAGATGGCCTGGAACGCAACCAGGACCACTGGACACGTCACCGTCGATGCACACAACGCTAAGTTCCCTCAGCTGCACCTTGACAAGCAGACCATCATCCGGCACCGAGTGAACATGAAGCCGAAGCATCTCTTGCAACCCGGCTCTCCCGCGCGGCCGCAACCGCCAGACACGGGCTCCAAGAACGACAACGCTGTGGCGAAGAGTTCGCAACTTTCTGTCACGGGGGGCCAACGTCAATGGCCCTCTGCCGGGAGTATTTTCAAAGGGCACCCTCGGTCCACACAGGTGGAAACTTCTCGTCGCCCCTGAATGTCTGGCGCCTGCGGTCGACTGGCGCTCTCATGGAAAGGCGTCCAGGCCAGATAAGTCTGTGTGCGATGCGAAAGCTGTTTCTGAAAGGATATTTACAATGTCGGCGGCCGAACGAAGAGGAAGCATCGCTCGAAGAGGATTGCGCAGCACGCCATGCAGGACATAAAGTTTCGGGCGGCGAGGGCGCTCTTCCCGGTGTCCCTCGCGCTGACGCTGCCACCGCACCGCACCTTGGGTGGGACCGAGAAAACAGGAGTTGGCTCGATCTGCAGATGATGCAGCGTGCGTTGTTGCGATGGATGCGGGTTCGCCATGTCGTGACCCCATGAACCAGACGTTCTTGCATACGCTTCGCTCCTAGTGGAGACCTTCAGAGCCACGCAGAGTGATTTTGATCGCCCGCCCGCCTGAAAGACTCTTCACACTAGCTAGCTAGACAGCGCCGCCTCTTGCGCGACGCGTCGCGTTGCGTGAAGTCTGATTGTGTGGCGAGCAAGCTCGGCGACCGACCACAAACGGCCCGGAAGAGTCCAGCCGAGGGAGACGTCCTCCGGCGTTGTCGATGAGAAGCCGGAGCTACGAGATCCGAGGCATCTTCGCATGTCCATCACGTCAAACGCCGCGTCCACACTAGCGGTTGCCCTTGTTCATATCGAGCCAGACCGACAAAGGACTGCGCCCAACAGTGAGAGGCACCACAACGTGCCAACAGCCGACGCAGAGAGGACCACGGCCTGCTTGACCCCGAGCGCATCGCGGCAAACGCGCAAACTCATCTCTAGGATGTATGCGTGGTGATGTATTGCGCTGCACTTGACGAGCCGAGCCGAGCTCCTGGCCACCTGCTGCAAAGAGCGCAGTCCGCTGCCGCGCGACTGCATCGGCGCTGGCCCGGGCCATGGTGCACGCCTCGGTCTCGAGTGCTCATCCACGCCAGCGATGCGAGCGCTCATGCGGAGGACTCAGCCGAAGTGCACTTGGTGAATGACTTCCTCTTGCACATGAGCAGGCGCTTGGGCTTGCTGGAGCTACTAGCGCTGCCTGAGCTGATGATGGACCACGCGCGGCGCTTCTTGGGCGCCGTCGCATCGCTCTGAAAGGACCGCTGCGTGGCCGGCGAGCACACGCTGCCACCAGCGTCGCCCTGCGGCTTCTTACTCGCGGCGCTCGCGCGGCTCGCGCTGCGATTCCTCATCTTTTGCAGCGGCAGCCTCATGCTGTCTGTCTGTCTGTCTGTCTGTCTGTCTGTCTGTCTGTCTGTCTGTCTGTCTGCAGTCTGCCTGTCTGCAGTCTGCCTGTCTGTCTGTCTGTTCTGCGCCTATCTGGCCGGTGGCGGCTGCTGTTGCTGCTGCTGCTGCTGCTGCTGCTGCTGCTGCTGCTGCTGCTGCTGCTGCTGCTGCTGCTGCTGTCAATGTGGTTGCAACTTTGCTAGGGGCGCGCGCGGGCGCGCGCGCGCGGCTCAGTGGCCGGCACTGGCCCAGCTGAACCAAGCATAGCTGCGTGCCACTTGGCCCCCACGGCTTCACTCACTGTCTAGTGTCCAGGAGCCTCGTGCGGCCACGGATCAGGGGACTCGGAGGTTGGTAAGTTACGGGATGCGCGTTCAGCCAGTGCCGCAGAACTTGAAGCGGCCTTGCCGAAGCTGCCGAAGCTGCTGCTGCACTGCTGCAGAAGCGCTACGCAACCCGAAAGCACGCCGACCAACTCGGACCAAGACTCGGTTTTGTGGTGCCGCTCCACGACGCCTCGTCAGGCTGTCTCGCGATGTCATCGGAGCCGGCGATGGTACCGACGCGTTGCCGAAGAAGGGTGTAGTGGGTGGCGCGATGAGGCGAGTCGAGTTGAGGCGAGGCGGGGCGGGGTGGGGCGGGACGAGGCGGGGCGTGGCGCGGCAGACGGGGAGCTGGGAGAGCATGGCTGCAGCTTGGCTCGTTGCTGGCTGCTTGGACGCCGACTCACATCAGTGTGCTAATGGCGGGGTGGAGCTTTTGGTTGTTCCGCCGGCGGCGGCCGGCCAGAGAGAGCCTCACGTCGTCGGACTCGGCAATGCAAAGTCTATGTCTGGCTGGCTGGCAACAACTTGTAGGCCTAGAGGCTAACTCAGACTCAGAGAGATGCAGGCAGGCGCAGCCAAAGGAGGCTGGCTTGTGAGTGATGAGATGAGTTTCGATGCGTTGCGCCAGTTGCGCAGAAGCGCACGCAAGGCCCAAGGGGCCTCGGAATGCCTGGCAGTCCTGCCTGTGAGCCTGGCAGTGACCATGCCACCATGGCAAGGCGTGGCAGCGTGAGAGGCCAGCCTGATGCGGGCATGTGCCGGCGTGCCGCCACTGTCTCGGCCTGACAAGGTTGGGTCAGCGGGTCAATCCATCAATCAATCAGCCTTCTTCAATTCAAGCAAGCCTACTTGCGCGTGAGGAACATAAAGTCGGCGAGGACGCCGGCGGCAGTGACCTCAAGGCCAGCGCCGGGGCCACGCACGACGGTCGGCGAGGTGTTGTACCACTCGGATGAGAAGGAGACGAGGTTGTCGGTGCCCTTAAGGGAGGCAAGCGGGGCATCGGCCTTGACCTGGACGAGGCCAACGGAGATGGGCTTGCCCGGCTCGACAACGGCAGCGTAACGGAGCATCTCGCCGGCGTCCGAGGCGGCCTTGACGCGCTTGGCAACGTCATCGTCGAGCTCGGGAAGGCGGCTCATGAACTCGTCGAGCGGGAGGTCGGCAAACGAGTCCGGGAAGAGCGCCTCGACGGTGAGCTGGTCCATGGAAACATCGATGCCCATGGTGCGCGCGAGGATGAGGGCCTTGCGCGCCACGTCGGTGCCTGAAAGGTCGTCGCGGGGGTCGGGCTCGGTGAAGCCCTGAGCCTTGGCCTCGCGAACAATGTCGCTAAAGGTGCCGCCCTCCTGGAGCGCACTGAGGATGTAGCCCAGCGTGCCGGACAGCTGGCCCTCGACGCGAGTGACGCGGTCCCCAGCGTCAAGCATGCGCTGCAGCGTGCAAATGACGGGCAGGCCGGCGCCCACGGTGGCCTCGTAGCCGATGAGGGAGTTGTCCGCCGTGAGCTTGTTAAAGGTGGCGAGGTCCTCGCTGAGCGGCTTCTTGTTGGCCAGCGCGATGGGCAGCTTGGCCTCGAGCGCCTGCAGCAGATAGTCCTTGCCGGCGCTGGCATTAGCGCTCGTGTCGGCCAGGCCGGGCTTGCCCGGGAGCGCCGCCATGAGCTGCACGGCCTCCGACGGCGAGGCGACGTCCACGCCGCTCAGCTGGCTCGCCGCATCCGCAAGCCGCGTGCCGCTCGCCTTGGCCTCGCCCAGCGTGCGAATATCCTGCTCCGTCAGGCCGGCCTTCTTCACCACGGCCGCCGAGGAGTCTGCCACCACTGGCACGGCGCACCCGGCCGCGAGCGCCTGCTCGCACAGCACGCGCCCTACATTGCCGAAGCCGAAGACCGCCAGCGACCGGGTCGCCGCCATGCTGCCCTCCTGCGCCTGGCCCGTCACCGTCCCGAACGAAGCGAAGGCCTGCCTCGCTGCTCGCCGCGTGGACTGTTGCGCTCTCGCCGCTCACGTCGCGTCGCGTCGTCGATCTGCTCAGCTCAGCTCGGCTCTGCTCTGCTCTGCTCTGCTCTCGCTCGCTTCAACAACCTGTTGGTGCAGGGCCACGCCAAAGGCCGTCGCGGCGCCAAGTTCAACTTGTAGCAGCAGCGACTTCACTTCGACCATGGCATGTTGAGCAACCACGCGCCGTCACTTGCGGCCAGCCAGCCACCAGTGGACCCGAAGACTGGACCCCGGGCCCGCGCGCTGTTGCCAGAACTCGACGAGCGACCAGCACGAGGACGCGGCCACTCAACCAAGTACGACTTCACTGTCGCCGCCCCAAGCTCAAGTCCAGCTCATTGCCTTCCCGGCCCCCCTCGTACTCCGTTAGAAAGAAGACCATGTCCAGACCATGACTCACCATGTCCAGACCATTAGGTCACCATCAGGACCCATCAGCCAATCATTCGCCATCGTCCTCCTCAGCGGCGTCCGCGCGCGGCCTTTTCCCCCCCCCGGCCTGCGCAGTCTGCTCCCACCAATACATCGGCCAGAGCCCCGCCGCGGTCTGCGCAACGCGCGCACACCGCCTTACGCGGCGCGCGCCCGCCTCACTCCGCCGCAGACGCGCGCCGCGCGCCTAAGGCCGGGAACGCGGGGTGGCAAACTAGGGTAGAACCCTAGCGGGAACGCGGCTGGCACGGGCGGCTGGGTGGTGGCGGGGAAGGAGAGGCGGCGGCGGCGGCGGCAGCAGGGCGGCGCAGTCAAATCGGTTTGGCGCGGCGGCTGCTCGCGGCGGGCACCATGGCGGTCGGCAAGAACCGCAAGCTCGGCAAGAAGGGCAAGAAGAAGAAGGTCGTCGACCCCTTCACGCGCAAGGACTGGTACGTGAGCGGCGGCGGCGTCGACGGCGCGCGGGCGGGCGGCGAGGCGAGGCGCCCATGAGCCTGGGGATGGCGGCTATGCTGGTGGCTGGACGCGGGCGCCAGGCCAGCTGGCGGGCGGGCGGGCGGGCGGGCGGACGACGCGCCTGGGATGTTGTAGGCGAGCGGGCGTCGCTCGCTCGTTGCCGGCGCTGGACACCTTCCGTCGTGGCGCCGAGAGGAGACGAATGATCCATGGACACAGAGACTGACAGCGTCGCGCGTGCTCTACGTCCTGCACAGGTACACCGTCAAGGCCCCGAACGTGTTCTCGAACCGCGATGCTGGCAAGTCGCCGTGCACGCGCACCACCGGCACCAAGATCGCCTCTGAGCAGATCAAGGGCCGCATCTTCGAGGTGAGCCTGGCCGACCTGCAGAACAACCCGGACATGGGCCACGTCAAGATCAAGCTCGCCGCCGAGGATGTCCAGGGCGACAACGTGCTGACCACCTTCCACGGCCTCTGCCTGACCCGCGACAAGCTCTGCTCGCTCATCAAGAAGCGCGTGACCCTGATTGAGGGCCGTGTGGACGTCCGCACCACGGACGGCTACACCGTGCGCCTCTTCGCCATCACCTTCACCCGCAAGCAGCGGAACTCCATGGCCAAGGCCTGCTACTGCCAGACCGGCCAGGCCCGCCTTATTCGGGCAAAGATGGTGCAGGTTATCCAGGACGAGGCGGCCAAGTGCGACCTCAAGGAGCTCGTGGCCAAGCTTCTCCCCGAGACCATCGGCAAGGAGATCGAGAAGGCCGTCGAGGGCATCTTCCCGTGCAGGGACGCCGCCATCCGCAAGGTCAAGATCCTCAAGAAGCCCCGCTTCGACCTCTCGCGTCTCATGGAGCAGCACCAGGAGTCCGGCGCCGACGTCGGCGCTGCCGTCGACCGCGAGGACCCGGCCGTCGAGGAGACTCAGCTTGAGGGCTCGGGTGGTCGTCTGTGAGTGCCGTTCTTCCCTATCCCCTTCTATTCCGATTTCTTTGGCGTAACGCACTTTGCGCGGTTGACTCTTTCTCTTCTTGTTTTGGTTTGTCTCGTTGTTCCCAGCGCTTGGTCAGTGTACGGAGAGCGATGTTCATGATTGTAGGAGGTGAGACCTCGCGCCTCTTGACGGTGAGCCAAGGCAGTCTTGGCAGGGACTCATTGGTATTCGTAGGGCGCGAGTGAGGACTTTTCCGAGCCAGCACCATGAAGGATTTCAAAGTTCAACTTTCCGGAAGAGTTTTTTTTCGGTTGGCGTCGTTGGCCCTAAGGCGAGCCAAATAACGTTAGTAGTACGGCCGCCGGCTCAGGCTTGCAGCGCTTCAGCGCTGCGCAGTCGGTTGCTCTGCTGTGCTTGGTGACGTGCGAGAGCGGCACGCGGACGACGACAGCAGGAGAGAAGCATATTCACGCTCTTGCACGCCGCAAAGGCGGCACCGAAGTCGAAGACGATGCGCACCTGATCGATCGGCTTTGTCCAGAACTCCGTCAATGCCGATCGAGGCGCATGCTTGCCGATCAGCTCTCCAAAGCGCGAGACGCCCATGATCAGCGCCTCCACACGCGTGTCGACCAAACGACCCTCCCTCGCTCCGCCGCCGCGCGCCGCCGCCGCCTAAGCCCGCGAGGGCGCCCGATTGGCCGAGCGTGTTTGCCTCTCGCACCTCACCGTCTGGGCCTCCGCCGCGCCCGGTAGAGATACACGCATGGTGCGACCCGGTCCATGTAGGCAGATTCGCCAGACGCCATAAACATGGTGGCGGCCGAATTCATGATCTCCACCACCGTGCAAGTCTCTGTGCCACGGTCTGGCGTGCGCCCGCTCAGACATTCGTCGCCCGTGAAAACACCGGTGGCCTGTCCATGTAGCTTCATGATGCGGTCCCATGCAGCGTGCCCGCGCCCCCACCATGACGCGTCGCCGGTCTGCCGATACATGAGCGACCAGACCATCATGCCATGGCCTACGTTCACGCCGTGCGTCCACTGCCGATCGACATGCGGTTGCCAATGGTTGGAGCCAATCTCAATCGCGTCCTTGGTGTTGTCTTGGAAACCGCCCACGAGGCCGCGCCGTCGTGAAGGCACTGGGCGGCGCGCTAAGAGGTGGTCTTCCAGCTGAAACCAGTGTCCGCGCTCTGCGTGGCCGGCTTGGCCACCTGCTTGCGCTTTTCCTCGGACACCGACACGGGAAGAGTGAACGATGCCCTTCGCTCACGGCTCAACTAGTGCACGGCGCGTCCGCCGCGCACTACACAGACGCCAGCACCGAGACAAACATTATCTCAGCCAGCATCGTCGCCGCCACGAAGCTCGCCACCAGTACGCAAGCACGTAGCCAACATGAAGAGCGCTGGTTGCTGCAATCTCTGGTGGTTGTGACAGTGATAGTGAGGCAGGTTACTTTGTCCAAGCCCCATCGTCTTGACAGTGAGCCTAGGACGATGGGTTGCTCCCGGGCTAGTTCGCTCGCAGTCGTACAAGCTGGAGATTTGCATGCCCGCACTGTTCTCAAGGCAAAGCTGCCTGTACCGTGACGCGAGGCTGTCTGCGTCTACGGCGTCATAAGTTGATTGTGTTGTGCCTTGGACACCGTCTGCTGGGGCATCAGGCTCTTCGCCACGCTTTTCGCCGCCGAGGTGAGGAAGGGAAGCTTGCACGTCCAACTCGCGATCACTGCCGTCTCACTGCCAGGCCAGCATCCGAGCGACTCCCCAGAGAAAGGGCGAACTCCTGCGTCGCCAAAGCATCTGCTACTTATTAGTGTTTTGAGGTCAAGTCTGGTCCGCGGGGCGGCTCTCCTGCAAGCCAGCGGCGCGCCTCGGCGCCAAAGGTAACTACCAGAGGCCTGCCTATGTCAAGATAGCCCGCCGCGCGCTGTTCGTGCACTGCACCCACCACGCACCGGCGCGCGCCAGCTGAGGCCAGCCTGCAGTCAGGCTTGGAGCAGCAACATAGACTGGAGCAGCGCGGCGCGCAGCAGGCAGCGGCGGCGGCGGCGGCGGCGGCGGCGGCGGCGGCGGCGGCGGGGCGATAGGGCGGAGAGGCGGTGGGCGACGCGAGCGGCAGCCACGATGACGGTAGCGGACCTGGAGAAGACCTTCGCCAAGGCGGGCGAGGAGAAGCGCGCGGCCTTCATCCCGTATGTGACGGCCGGCTACCCGAGCAAGGCGGCGACCGTGCCGCAGATGCTGGCGATGCAGGAGGGCGGCGCGGACGTGATTGAGTTGGGCATGCCGTTCTCGGACCCGATGGCGGACGGCCCTGTGGTGCAGGAGTCGAGCTTCGTGGCGCTTCAGGGCGGGATGAAGATGGAGGACCTGCTGGCCATGGTCAAGGAGGCGCGCACCAAGGGCCTAACGGTGCCGGTCATCCTCATGGGCTACTGGAACCCGTTTATGCAGTACGGCGAGGAGAAGCTCGTCAAGGACTGCGCCGAGGCCACCATCAGCGGCTTCATCGCGGTGGACCTGGCGGGCCCTGAGGCCGTGCGCTTCGCGGAGCTCTGCGCCGCATCCAACCTCGCCTACGTGCCGCTCGTCGCGCCCACGTCCACGGACAAGCGTCTGGCCGAGGTGGCCAAGATCGCCTCGGGCTACGTGTATTGTGTCTCCGTCACCGGCGTCACGGGCGCAC
The DNA here is from genome assembly GCA_013306675.1 of Thraustochytrium sp. TN22. Classification (NCBI taxonomy): domain Eukaryota; class Bigyra; order Thraustochytrida; family Thraustochytriidae; genus Thraustochytrium; species Thraustochytrium sp. TN22. Next base: position 5,395 of record JABLUY010000015.1, on the reverse strand, counting down.
GTGATCAGCTGCCGGAGGACCTCAAAGAGTTTACTGATCGCGTTCGCACGCACTTTAAGATCCCGCTGGCAGTTGGCTTCGGCCTCAACACGCGTCAGCACGTTATTGACGTCTACCAGTACGCCGCAGGCGCAGTCATGGGCAGCGTTGTGATCAAGACCATCAAGGGCGCGGGCGAGAGCGTGGACGCGCAGTGCGACGCCGTGCGCGACTTCATCAAGAGCGTGACGTCTGACGGCAACTGACAGTGAAGCTGCAACTCTCCGGGGAAGTTGGCTTTTGATCGTGCTGTCTTCAGCCAGTTCGCTGCTCAAGCAAGGCCTGGCTACCTCCCTGCGCGAGGGGGGAGGGAGGCCTGGGAGTCCGACACGGACCGGCCGCGCCGGGCAACTCGCGAATAGCTACATGCACTGGCACTTTTGCCAAGTGAGGAAAAGGAAAGAAAACAAAAGAGATTCATCCCGAGTCGTGCTCGGCTTCAAGCCAAGCAGAGCAGGGCAGAGCAGAGCTACCGCTACCAGCATGTGGCTGGCGCTCTTTTTCGCGGCGTTGCGAGCCACCTGGAGTCCTCAGAAGGAAAGTCTGGCCTTATCCGGTTCCAGCAGAAGCTTCCAGGCTGGGCCTAGTGGCTCGTTCAGCAGGGCGGCGACCGCGACACAATGCTCGTCATCGAGCTCGCCCACGCGAAAGGCGAACGAACACGTGGTCCAGATGGCCGACTAAGAAGAGCCGCACCGCATCCTTCGCCTCGTCAAGGTCGAAGGTGTGCGCTGCAGGCCAAAGCCGATGCCCATGCCGATTGACTTGATGTTGGCCACCTTGAGGCTCCAGAACTTGTCTCACATGTCAGCGATTTTGGTTCGCCGTACCGCAGGAAACATACTCAAGAAGAGCACCGAGTGGCTGGACGGAATAAAGCCTGCGCAGCCCATGCCGGGTTGCTGCCTTGACGCAACGGCGGCTGCCTCCCTGCCACGACGAGAGGCTACCTGCAATGTGTCCAGGTCCTCGCGGCGGGCGCTGCTGTGGCCGGCGCGCAATGCGACATAGACACCAGCGTTTACCCTGCTCGTCGTCCTGGCTGAAACAGAATGCGAGGCCAGCCTGAGGCCGCCGAGCAATGCGAGCACAGCGTCGCGAAAACGGGTTTTACACTCGCCAACGCGGTGACCCTAGACGCTTCTCATAAGGATCAATTTGGGGCTTCCTGGCGGGCTTCGCTTTCGGCGCGGCCCGCTTCGTCGAGCCGGGACCTCTGCCTGACACCGACGCTGAGGCAATAGTGGACGTTCCCGTGAGCCGATCAGGCTTGACGGGCTTGGGACCAAGTCTGCGTTGTGCTTGCTCAGGTGGCATCGTCGGCGTGGGGAGCTTGCGCGATGCCGGGTCTGCCTTCTTCTTCTTCACCTTCTTCACCTTCTTTGCAATGGTCCTTCCGGTCTGTGGAGCGCTCGCAGAAACCGCCGTACCCGGGCGTGCGCGCGGCTTCGAGCGACGCGCAGCCTTGTGCGCAGCGTCGCTCGAGACTTCCTCGTCAACGTCATCATGATGCTCCATACCATCCGCCTCCGTCTCTTGCAGTGGGCCGCGCAGACTTTCGCTCGTTAGATCGAGAATTCGTGAAACGTAGTCGGCCTGAAGTCGACTCTCATCGTGCCGGCCCGCGCCGCCGCCATGGAGGAGACTGTCGCGGCGCGTCAGGAGGTTCACCGAGTCTGGAACAAGAGCCCAGAGGTCCTCGCCGCCCCCGGCGAGTGCCTTAGAGATGACTCGGTGGTGTTGCGGGCCGTGGGCGGTAGGCACTACGGGCGGATGCGGCCCCGGCACACATAGGATCGTGCCGTTGGTCCCAAGCTCCACCTTGCCTTCCTCGCCTTCGTCTTCGTCTTGATACTCCTCCTCTTCCTCCTCCTCTTCCTCCTCGTAGCGCCGGACGCGATCCCTTGGCGATCGGTGGTGCGCGGCCTCCATGTCAGCGAGCTGGCGCGTGAGGCGCAGCGTCTGCCCGCGGTGCTCGCGGAGCTCGTCTTGAAAGGAGGCCACCTGTTCGGCGCGCAGCCGCTCCGTCTGCTTACACTGCTGCTGCAGACTGTCAACCTGGTGGCGCAAGAGGTCAAGCTCCTGCATGCGTGCGGTCTCGATGCGGCGCGCCTTCTCGCGCTCGGCCTGCAGCGCCTCCTCCAGCGCGCGCACTTGCTTCTCGCGCGTGGCAGAGAGCCGGGTGGCGGACGCAAGGGCCTCCGCGGCGTCGCGCGCGTGCTCCTGCGCAGCAGCAAGATCAGCGCGCAGGCGGCCAGCGGCGGCAGCTTCGGTGGCGAGGCGGTGTTGGTCTGCGACAAGGGCCGCGTGGTCGGCACGCTGGCGCTTCAGAGCTGCGTCTTGGTCGGCATGCGCGCGGCCGGCCTCGGCGAGTTGCGCTGTGAGACGCTCCACGGTCGCGCGTAGCTGCGCTGCCTGGTCGGCCTGGTCGACGGCCCTGCGCTCCAGCTCGGCACGCAGCTTGCCCTGCTCGCTTCCGAGCTTGCGTTCTGCGCGCGTTGCGGCGAGGCGGCTATCGAGCGCCGCGGCCTGGGCCAGCACCCGTGCTTCGCTGTCGCGCGCCGCCGCGGCCGCGGCTTCCGCCTCGGCCAGCCGCAGCTCGAGCGCCTCTCGGTCTTGCGCCGCGCGGGCGACCTGCTCGCGTAGCTGCTCGCGGGCGCCCTCGCCACGCTGCTGGGCCAGCTCCAGCTGCGCGCGCAGCTCCTGCCGCTCCGCGCAGACCGCCAGCAGGTCTCGCCCCAGGCGCTCGGCGTCCTCCTGTTGCACCGCGCGCTGCGCCTCGAGCCGCTGCACCGTCGCGCCCAGCTCCGCCTCGAGCTGCCGCACCAGGTTCTCCTGGTGCCGCTGCCGCCCCGCGCGCGCCCCCCCTCCGCCGCCGCCGCCGCCGCCGGGCTGCGCCATCGTGCCGCGGCCGCGCCAGCAAACGGTTTGGTTTGGGCGGCCGGCGCGGCCGGGGTCTGCCGCAATTGATGAGCCGAGCCGCGGCGGCCCGGTGGCCTGCAAGCCGGCAGAGCCGAGACGAGCTCGCGCGCACAGCGCAGCGCAGCGCAGCGCGGACGCGGACGCGGACGCGGCACCGGCGCCCTGCAAGCTCGCCCGCCCGCTCGCCCGCCCGCCGTGGCCGCCTGCCATGGACGCGGAGCGCTGGGATGACACGGCCATCGTCAGCGCCTTCGAGCGCGCCGTGCAGAGCCACGACGGCGCGCCGACCAGGATAGAGCGCGCCTCCCGCGCGGGAGAAGCGCCGCAGCCCGGGCCATGGGTGTCAGTCGAAGATGGGGCTGACGCGGCTGAGAATGGCCGCGAGGTCGACCCGCCGCAGGCTTGCGCAACAAACGTGGATGGCGCAGGAGCCCACGAGCCCCGCGCGAGCATTGCCAGCGCAGTGTTGTCTTCAGCAGCAACAAGCGCAGCGCCACCAGCACCACCCGCAAAGTCGACGATGCCATCGGCACCTCCGTCTGGAGCGCCGCCAGCGCCGCCAGCGCCGCCAGCGGGCCCACCCCCGAGCGACGACCCGGAGCTCGCTGCGCTCCTCATGAGCTGGTACTACGCAGGGTACCAGACCGGGCGCTTTGAGGCGCTCAGGGAGCTTCGAGCGGGCAAGTAAAGTGAAGCAGATCCAGTCTGAACGCCTCTGTCCATCGCACACAAATATATCAGATCTCGCCGTCGTCGTCGTCGCCGTCGCCATCGCCGCCGCCGTCATCGGAGTCCTCCTGGTCCGCATCGCCAGCGTCCGGGTCCGAGCCGGCGTCGCCCGCGTCGTCGGCGTCAGAGTCATCGGCATCCAGATCGTCGTCTCCTGGGTCGGCGGCCGCAGCCTGAGCAGCCTGGGCGGAGGGCCACGGAATGTCCGGCTGGCGGTCGCAGACAAACTTCTTCTTGCGCTCGGCGCAGCGCGCCTTGCAGGTCTTGCCCTCGCGCTCGCACTTTTCGATGCACTTGCTGTTCATGTGGCAGTCCTCCTTGCACTTGTCCGTCTTCATCTCGCGCTCCACGTAGCCCGTGGCCGGCTCCACTTTGCAACGGCCCTCACAGCGCGCCTTGCGGCACTTCTTCTTGCAGGCGCTGAGACGCTGCTTGACACAGCCATCGCTCTGCAAGCACTTTTTCGTGGACTTTCGAACACACTTTTCGACGCAATCCACCTCCTTGCACGCGAAGGCGATCTCCTCCTTCTTGGACAGCTTCTTCTTCTCCGCACTCTGCCCGCCCTGCTCCAACATGGCGTCTTCGTCATCGTCCTCGCCGCCGCCGCCGCCGCCTGCCGCCGATGAGGCGCCTTCCATGACTCTTGGCATCCCGCCGGCCGCGTCTGCTCCGCGCAGGGCCAGCGCCGACGACCCGCCCAACGACCGGCCACTATCGAGGCCAATGACGTCAATGCCCAGAGCCCAGAGTCCAAAGATTGCCATCGCGGTCCACACCGCCATGTACAGGCCCATGCGCAGGGCGTGCCGCGGTTCCTCACGCAAAGTGTCGCTGCCGGCCCCAAACCAGCGTCGCAGGGCGAGCAGGGCGTCGCGGCGCGCAGCCCGGCCTCTGACTAGAGACAGAATGGCCACAATAACGAGCTGCACGCTGTGCACCATAACATAGATCGCCGCGCGGAGCGAGGGCTCGCCCAGTCGCCGCTTGTTGCTCAGGCGCGACGAGCGCTTACGAAGCCCCCGCTCACTGCCCGCCTTGCTCGAGTTGCCGTCCTGCACGGATCGTTTCCCGCTCCGCGCCGTTTTTGCCTTGCCCTTGCCCTTGCGCGAGGACGCAGACCCGGGCGTGCCTGGCTCTGGCGAGTCCGGGACGACCGACATGGTCTGGCCAGCCCCTGCGGCGGCCGCAAGCAGGCTCCGGGAGCTTCCGGCGCGGCTGCGGCTGCTCGCGAGCTTCCCGCCGCCAACCTTCACGCTGCTGCTGCTACTTCTGCTGCCGTCGTCGGCAACCACCCCCACGCCTGCTACTCCGGCCGCTGCTCCTGCTCCTGCTTGGGTTGCGTTGTTGTTGGCCAAGGGCCTCTGCATGACATTCTCCAGCTCCTCAGGGCAGGGTCCTCCGGGCGTGCGCGATCCGAGTCGCCGCGACTAGAGCCTCGCCCGCCCGCCCGCCAGCCCGCCAGCCAGCCAGCCTGCCTGCCTGCCTGCCTACTCGCCCGCCCGACCGCCTGCCCGCCCGCCGCGGCGCGCGAGGGCGGGCAGCGGACTCTGCCGGCCTGCAAGTCGGCTCCTCACGTGGACAGGCCGCCGCTGACGCGCCTGTCGTCGCCGCCGCAGCAGCTCGCGCGCCGCCGTGCCGCGCCAAGGCGCTCGGCAGGCCGGCCGCCGCCGCCCGGGCCCGCCGCCGCCGCCGCCGCCGCCGC